>PVIJ01003876.1:20466-127136 GCA_004024925.1 Scalopus aquaticus | reverse complement strand
TCTTCATGTTGAAATGAAAGAACTCTTAATATCAACAAAACATAAAAGTATAAACCTTGCTGTCAATTTAAATATGTAGTCAAATTAAGAATAACATAGCACCACAATGGTAGTGTGTGAATCAATCCACAGTATCATAAAGTTTAAATGACAGATGTACTAAACATGATTAGACATAGTATGTTAATGGATACACAATGTAAAAACAGGTAAATTGTGACATCAACACCATAAGATGTGGAAGAGTGTATAAAAAGAGATTTTGTATGCAATGGAAATTATCAGTTTAAAATAGATAGTTACAATTATCAGTTGTTTTAGTCAAGACCCATGTATCCAAAAAGCAAAATTCTATCATTGAAACACAAAAAGTAAAGTGAAACAATCTAAGCACAACATTATGATATAGCATAAAATCACACAGGAAGGAAGCCTGGAAGGTAGAAAGGAACAAAGAAAAAAGTCAGAAACCAAGTCTCAAGATGGCAGTAGAAGTCCTTACTTATTAATGTCTTAATTGTAAATAAATTTTACTATCAAAAGAAAACTCTGTGTTGACACTATGTTGTAAACTGTGTAACTAATTAAAGAAACCCCACCCAATTCAAAGGCAATAGACGTCTAATTATAAGATTAATGAGTTCTGAGAAGCTAATAAAGATTAGATGGCGGTTATGGTTACTTATAATTTTTTATATACTTGAAAGTTGCTAGCAGAGTAAAAACACATGTTCTTATGACAAAAAAGAAATCGGAATTATGTGACATGCTGGTGGTGTTAGGTAGTGCTACCATGATCATCACTTTACAAATTATGTGTGTCAAATCAGCCATTGTTCATCTTAAATGTACACAAAGTTATATGTCAATAAATTTGGAATAAAAAGCAAGACCAAACTAAAAGCTGCCTGTGTGATACACACTTTACATTTATGCACTCCCATTCTCTGAAAGGAAAGGGAGGGAAAATGATATTCCATGTAAATGCACTTGCATCAGGCAAAACAGATAGCAAGTCAAAAGCTTTAAAAGAGAAAAAAATCTATTTTACACAATGATAAAGAGATCGATTCACAAAGAAGCTGTAACAAATGTAAATCTCTACATACCCAACATCTAAGTGTTTTTCATTTAAACCAAATATTCAAAAATCTGAAGGCAGAAAGAGACAGCAACACACACACACACACACAATCAGAAATATGTCTGTTGTTCTATGTCATCAGAAATCTATAGATTTCTTCCTCATTGAAGGAAGAATCATTTTCCAAGTTAAGAAGCATATACTGCATGTACTGAATGAATAAATTAAAACCATATATGCTACTCTTAGTTCATAAGTGTGGATGCATTGATATATAGTTGGATGGTTTTTCAAAGTGATAGTATACTTGGAAACCATGAGGATTCTATTTCTTGGCATTTTAAGTCTGGAAAACTCACTTTTGGGAAATGAGAGCCTGGGATAAGACATGTTTTGTGTTTACAGAATGCACAATGTCAACTCTTCTGATTTGGACATAACATTGAAACAATAAGTTTATTTCTAGTAATTATTATGTTTGTACTAGACATCTGGCACAGACCCAGGTTTCTTAAAAATGACAATTTGTTACTTTCTCATTGAAAGTGAAATTAGATCGGCATTTAGAGGTATAAGATTAGAGGGTACTTTTTTGTTTGGTAATTAACTTTTCCGAATAATGGACATGTTACTAGACGTAATAATATTAACTAGTTATAAATTAATGACATGTTAATTCAATGAATAGAATGAAATTAAGGCTTTTATTGTGTTTTTCTGAATCTAACATACAAAGTAAAACATTTTTTTTCTTTTTTTTATTGTTATTTATGCTTTTACATTTTGTATTCCCCTTGGGCAGCCCACCACCAATTCACCTGTGATCCATCTCCGTGGTCCCCTGTATTCTCCTCTCTTCCATTCTGTGCCCTTATCCTCCCCTCCCCACCCCCCCACCGCTGAGTGTCTCTCTCCCACCCGGCCTCCCTATAGTCCTGTTATAAGTGAAACCATTCGATATTTTTCAATGATTTGGTCCAATAAACACAAATAAGCTGAAATTCCAGGTAACTAGGATTGATCATTAAATCAACTCAGAAGAGACATACTCTGCAGGACCAATCAAGATAATTTCAAGTTTTTCTCCCAGTGTATTTACAAAGAACACCAAATACCCAGAACACTCAGAATCTCTGTGCCAAAGAGGTTTCATAGCCTAATCTCCAGGGGCCAAAGGAGGATTGAAATGGACTTATTTTATCTCCACCGTTCACATTTTTCTGACTGTGACTGAATTTCACATATTAGGACTTTGAACTAAATGTGAGCTGCACCCACTGACAGGTTCTTGCTCTGTGGAGGGAAGCTCTTGCATATGCTCTGGTGAGTTTCCTTAGGCTCCAAAAGGATAGATGACATAGAATAATAAAACACCCTTACGTTACTGGTTTTGAGTGGGTGAGAGAGCCAGTCATTGCCATTTAACTTGAAATATATGAACTATCTATGAACTATGAGTATTTTCATGGAAATTAGGAATCTTGGAGAGAACTTTGTAAGTTCAGTCCATTACAGAAAAAAATATCAGAGTGTAATTTCCACCTCCCTAGCAAAGCCTAACTAAAGTGACCATCACAGAAGTAATTCAGTGTAAATGTGTGACAGGATAATGTTGTTTAATATTCTTTGTATTCATCGGCTCTTATAATACGGTTGTGAGTTGTGAGATGCTTTCCACATCAGCAATTACGGATGAAAACATTAAAGTATGGTAAAAAATTCAAAATTTGAGAATGGATCAAATATTTTAATGAGAGCAAAATTACTATATTTTACATCTTCACATGGTAAAGATCAAAAGAAACCATAGCTAAAGACTGAAAGAAATTTAAAAATAGACCAACCTCTGGTCATAGTTGTCCAACTTTCTGATTTTTTCTTATGATTAGGGGAAATTCTGAGGTAGACAAAATTCAAGAAGATCCTGGAATGGACAAGTGAATAGTTAATTTTTTCTATAAATGTAGAGAAATGGATTTACAACAAAAATAACTGGTAAATCATTAAATATATCATAAAATATTTTTTAAAAGATTTATTTATTCATACACACAAGCTGGGGCACAGGCCAGAGGAGTGAGGCGGTGAGAGCGTTCACCAGAGACAGAGTGGGGAGCAGAACAGGCAGATCAGAAATACACTGCTGAGGGGAGCAGCGGGCCAGGCAGGAAAGGTCTGCCGCACCATGTGGGACTCTCCCTGGCCGGGCGTCGAACTCGCATCGCGGTGCGCACTGCCGACAGCTCCACAGCACAGCGCTCAACTGCTGCGCCACCAGGGAGGCCCAAATATATCATAAAATATTTAACTGAAACTTTTGTCATGTTTTAAAAATATATCCACCTAAACATTAAATATAAATATTTAGAAGCATACATCACTCTCGGCTTCTAACAAATCATGCCAGGTACATCATGAATTTCAGGCTGAAAAACTAAACGGAGGATCATTTTCCTGTGTATCTCAAGTCAGGCTAACAAATCTATAAATCTGCAATAAACATAATCATTCACTTAACACTTAATAATGATTATTATAGTTACATGTTTCATTTCCCTATACTCTATTCAATGCTGTGTATTTACATATGTTAAGAACATAAAGTGTTTATGGTATAATTTCTTACTTCTTTGTCAAGCATAGTGATCAGATTCCCTTTCATAAAGAATACTTCATAATGATGATTTTCAAGAGCACCTAAAATATTATCAAGAAAATATTTTTAGGACTTGTCAAGATATTGCTACACTAATTTGAAATGAACATAGTTTTCTTTCTTTTTAAGATTTATTTATTTCTGCATACAAGAACTGGGGTGTAGGCCAGGGGTGTGGGGTGGTGAGGGGATTCACCAGAGACAGAGTGGGGAGCAGAACGGGTGCATCTACTGAAGTACACTGCTGAGGAGAGCAGCAGGCGAGGCAGGAGAGGTCTGCTGAGTCATGTGGGAAGCTTCCTGGCGGGGGATCAAACTCCAGCTGCAGTGGCTTCAGCTAGCTTCATAGTGCTGAGACTTAACCCCTTGCACCACCAAGGAGGCCCCGAACATAGTTTTCTGAACACTATCAGATAACTTAATTGAAATAATATCTAATAGAAAGTGACAAGGTTTAAGTTGCAGACTACTTCAAGGTCTCTGCTAAATAATTTGCTGTTTGTTAGAAAGTATGCACACAATTATGAACATACTACTTGCATGCTTTAAGTTAATTTTGTATCTATTTCATGAAATAAGCATCACATGTTTTTTTTAATTATTTTCTGAAGTAGCATTTGTTTACAACACTGTACATGATTTAGGGGTCTAGGGTTACCACTAGATGTCTTTTTTGTAATAGAACTGAATATTTGTCTTTTATTCTTTTTTTTATTATTATATCCCTTGTGTCCTTTTCTACTCCATTTTGTGCCCTTCTCATCCCCTCCCCCCTTCTCCCCCCCCCCCAGTGTCTCTCTCTTATTTGGTTTCCTTATAGTCCTGTTATAAGTGGAACCATTTGATATTTTTCTCTTTCTTTCTGCCTTATTTCGCTGAATATGACCCTTTATTCTTAACTAATGTGTTGGGTACAAATCAATAGTTCATAGTTGTTTTACATTTTATTTAACTAAGAATTAGAATAAATTATATTTTCATGTGTGTATTAGTACCATTATTTTCTTACAAAAATATCCCAGGGGAAAATCTGGTCTATTCCATTTCCTTTGGGAAATTAGTATTTTTCATCAATTTTTCTGATATTTTTTGTTAATGATAATGGTTGTTCATATCTATAATTATTGCATAGGTATTATCAAATTGGTAATTCAAAATTTTTTTTATTGAGAAAATAAATGGTTAGTTAGATGAAAAAATTATGAGGAACTTTTCCTCTCCTATAAAAAACAAAATAATTAAATTGAAATAACAGAAACATTTTAATTGGAGTGGTACATGAATAGATAGAATGATGACTAGAAATTGATAGGTAGTTAGAGAACATTTCTACATGTATTTGAGACGTATAAAACTTCGCAACAGAAATCCAAATTCAATGCTCCATATTACCGTTAGCAAGATTATATGTTTTACTAATTCTATTAAATACAAACTTTTTCCTTTCCTTTGACTGAAATGGGCAATACTGCAATTTAGAATCTCGTTATCCATGTTTCCATGACTGAGTGTAAGTGATTTAAAATTGGGTGACCTTATTATTAGTATACATGATTATTAGAACTACTTTCACATGAGTGATGAAGTGATGACTTCTTCAAGTGACTTCTTACCTAATTTCATTGAGTCCCAGGTGGGTTAGGTGGTTAAGTAAAAGAAATTTTTCTTGCCAGTGGTTCCATCTTGTCTTGCAGCCAACTTCACTGGGAAATTAAGGAGGACTATGGCTAATTTCACAATGAGTGGGTTTCTTCTGATGGGATTTTCTGCCAAGCCTGAGCTAGAACTAGTCCATGCTTCCCTTTTCTTAGTCTTATACATGATGTCTTTAACTGGAAATCTCCTCATTATCATTGCAACTTCCATGGACAGTAGTCTTCACTCACTAATGTATTTCTTCCTTGATACATCTCTCCTTCCTGGATCTGTGCTACATTTCCGTGACTGTGCCAAGGTCCATTTGCAACACTTTCATGCATTGTGGCTAGATTTCCCTCTGTGAATGCATATTGCAGTGTTTTGCTTTAATTCTTTGTAGCTCTGCTGAGCTGTCCATGATCACAGTGATGTCTTATGATCGCTATGTGGCCATCTGCCTTCCGCTGCGCTATGAAATCATCATGGATGTCAGCACCTGTGTCCATGGAGTCCTGGGCGTCTGGATCAGTGGGGTCATTTCTGGAGCCATGCACACAGCTGCCACTTTCTCCATGCACTTCTGTGATTCCCACATCATTCACCAGTTCTTCTGTGACATCCCCCAGCTCCTGAAACTCTCTTGTTCTAATGAGTATATCAGGGAGGTTGGGGTCATTTGCTTCTTAGCTATTATGGTCTTTCTTTGCGTCACCTTAACTGGACTGTCCTACATCCAGATATTTTCTACTGTGCTGAGGATGCCATCTGCTGAGGGCAGAGCTAAGGCCTTTTCCACTTGCCTTCCCCACCTCACTGTCATCATTTTGTTCATTTCAACTGGTTTGTTGCTGAGTTTCTGAAGTCACCTTCTGACGCTCCAAGTGCACTGGACATTTTGCTCACTATTATGTACACAGTTGTGCTCCCAACACTCAATCCAATGATCTACAGCCTGAGAAAGAAAGCCATGAAGGCAGCTCTAAGAAAGGTTTTCCAAAAGAGAAAAGCTGACCTCTTTTGTTAATTCTGTTAATTCATGGTTGAGAGAGAAGTTCAAAATATATTGGGAAAATATATTGATAACATAGCTCACCAAGAAATTACAGCTAAGTAAAACAATGAGAATAGTAAGTACATGGTGTTTTTTTTTTCATTTATCCAGACATTTTATTTGTTAAAATGATATAATTTTTAATTCAGGTATTTGTTGATAACACCGTTCACGATTGACGGGTAGAGGTTCATACTTCTTATGATATGTTTTACGTCACCATCTCCATCACAACATTCCACAATCTATGTGAATACCTCCTCCCTTCATCACCACTTGCCAACCCCTCTCTCCCTCTCTCTCTCTCTCTCTCTCTCTCTCTCTCTCTCTCTCTCTCTCTGGTAGCCTCATTCTATAGTCATATTTCTCGCATTTGTTTTGGTGTAATTTTGTTTTCCCCTTGGTTCCACATATGTGTGAAATCATGTACTTTGTACTTCTATCATATTTCACTTAGCATCAACCCCCTCCAATTCTACTTATGTTGTCACAGATGCTAATAGTTCATTTTTTATTTATTTTTTTTAAGATTTATTTTTTATTTATACATACAAGCTGGTACAGGCCAGAGATGTGGGGTGGTGAGAGAGTTCACCAGAGACAGAGCGGGTAGCAGAACAGGCAGATCAGAAACACACTGCTGAGGGGAGCAGCGGGCAAGGCAGGAGAGGTCTGCCGCACCATGTGGGATTCTCCCCGGCCAGGCATCGAACTCGCATCGCTGCTGCCGCCGACAGCTCCACAGCACAGCGCTCAACCGCTGCGCCACCGGGGAGGCCCAATAGTTCATTTTTCAAAGCTGGGTAACTATATATATTGTAAGTGTTACAATGATTAAATAAGGAAATGGAAGTAACATTGAAAGAATCATGTGGGATAAATGGATCACATGCATTTCTGTTTTAAATTTATTGAGGAATTTCCATACTGCTTTCCATAATCACTGCATCAGTTTACCCTCCAACAACTGTATACAAGTGCTCCTTCTCTCCATGTCCTTGTCACTGTTTGTCAAGTCTTGTCTTTTGGGTAATAACATTCTCTCAGAGGTGTGAGGTGATATCTCATTGTCATTCTGATTTTCATTTCACTAATAATAAAATATGTGAACATCTTTTCATGTGCCTGTTGGCCTTATGTGTGTCTTCCTTGGAGAAGACCTATTCAGAGCCTCTACTCTTTTTTGAATTATGTTGTTTATTTTTTGTTATTGAGTTCATCATATACTTTGAATATTAATACCTTGTTGGTCATATGATGTGTAAATTTATTCCAATTTGTAGAAAGTCTTTTTGTTTTGACAACAGTTCTTTTCCTGTGCAGAATAATTTTTCATTGATGTAGTTCTATTTATTTACTTGTGCTTTTGTTTCAGTTGACATTGTATTTGAGTCTGCAAGTACAATTCTAAGGTTGATTTCAAGGGGCACGTTGCCTATGCTTTCTTTTACACATTTCTTTCAAACACTTTTCTTTAAATTTACTTCTATGTATTTAATTCTATTCTAAAATGTCCTTTTAAAAATTGTCTACTCGGAGGAGGTGTGAAGCTATTCCCCTAAATCATATATATATATATATATATATATATATACACACACACACACACACACACACACACACATATGTATATATGTATATATATAAATCAAATATATATATATTAAACCAATGTTACCCCAATAAAATAAGTAAATGCAAACAAAAAATTATCTGCCTTTGTGCCCATATCGAGAGATACAGTTCATTTTTATCAGTGACTATGTGTTTCATGATCTTGGTTTAAGGCATCTATGAGGAGATAATCCCAAGGACAAAAGTCTCTGATGAGAAAAAAAACCTGTGAGGAGAAAAGCCTGTGAAGTCAAAATTCTGTCAGGTGAAATGTATGACGAGAAAAATATGAGGAGAAAGATTATGAAAATAATGCTCTCTGAGGAGAGAATTGTGTAAGAAAAATGTCTCTAGGGTGAAAAGTCTGTAAGGAGAAATGTCTTGGAAAAGGAGTAAAGTCTGTGAGGGAAATCAGAGGAATAAAATCTGAGAAAAGAATGAAGAAAAAAAAACTCTAACAAGAAATTCTGTGAGGATTAATATAAGTGAGAAGAAAAGTCTTGGAGGGAAGAGACTCCAAATGAAAACCTCGGAGAAAAGTCTCTCAAGAAAAATTCTATGAGAATAGTCTGAGGTACACACTGAGGGGAAAATTCTGAAGAGTCAGATCTGAGAAGAAAATTCTATGAAGAGAACAATCTATGATAATTAATGTCTGTGAAAAGAAAAGTCTGTGTGAAAAATGGCTGTGAAGTAGAAACAAGAAGACTATGAGGAGAAAATTCTTAAAGAAGTCTGATGAGAGAACTCTAAGAATAAACGTCTCTGAGGAGAAGTGTGTGAAAAAAAAAAAACCAACCAACCAACCTCTGAATGAAATTCTCTGAGGAGAAAAGTGTGTGAAGAAAATGGTCTTTGCAAATAAAAGTCCGTGAAGCAAAAAGTCTGTGAGGAAAAAAGTCTCAGGAAAAGAATGTGAATAGAGAATTCTGGCCAAAAAGTGAAAAGAAAAATCTAGAAATTTATAAAGAGTAAACTTCATGAGAGATAATTTTCACAAAACATTTTGTGGGGAGAAAAGTTTATGAGAAGAAAATCTGTGAGGAGAGAAATTTGAGGTACAAAGCGTAAAGAGAAAAGTCTAATGACAAAACTCTGAGGAGAATGCCTATGAGAATTAATGCTGTGATGACAAAAGTCTGCTATTTGAAAAGTATGTAAGGAGAAAAGTCTCCAAGGAGAATAGTATGAGGACAAAAGACTGAGAAATTGTGAGAAGAGTATTTTGAGGTGAAAAAAAATGTACAAAAGCAAACTCAAAATGGATTAAAGACTTGGATGTAAGACCAGACACACATAGGCAAAATACTATGACATTAGCTTCAGTGATGTCTTTGGGAACTTATCTCCACTGGCAAGGAAAATAAAAGCAAAATTAAATAAATGGAGCAACATCAAATTTAAAACTTCTGCATAGTAGAAGAAACTTCCATTGCAGTGAAAAGGAATTCTAACAAATGGGAGAAAATACTTGCATATCATATATCCAACAATGGGCTAATATCCAAGATCTACAAAGAACACATACAACTCAACAACAACAAAACTAATAAAAAAGATGGTCAGGAGAATGAAGTGGGCACTTCTGCAAAGAGGACATATGGATGGCCAACAGGCAAGGGAAAGAAATGTTCAACATTATTTATAATCAGGGAGATGCAAATCAAAGCCACAAGGATATGCCATCTCACTCTTGTGAGAATGAGCTGTATCACATAAACCAGAAACAACAGATGTTGGTGAGAGTGTGAAGAAAAATGATCCTTATTACTAAATGGTGGAAATGCAGACTGGTCCAGACCCTATGGAAAACAATACGGAGGTTCCTTAAAATATTAGATGTGTAATACAACACAGCAATTCCACTCCTTGGTATTTATCTAAAAAAATGGTAAAACACTAATTTGAAGGGATATATGTACTTCTATGCTCTATGCAGCACTAGTTACAATAGCCAAATTATGGAAACAACCTAAATGCCCAAGGACAGAGGAGTGCATTAAGAGGATGTGGTCTATATACTCGATGGAATACTATTCAGCTATAAAAAAAGTAAATGAGATCTTGCCATTCCCAACAACTTGGATGACACTGAAGGGGGAATTATGCTAAGTGAAATAAGTCAGAAGAAGAAAGACAACTACCGGATGTTTTCACTATTGCGGAATATAGAAAAAAATAAGGGAACTGACAAAACTAACCAAAACAAAGCCTAGAAATGACTGCAGACTTAAGTCTGCTAATGGGGGAGGAGACAGACCAATGGTTTATGGTAAAAGGATATGGGGACTTCAGTGGTGATTGTGGTGCGGGGATATCATATCATAGACAGTGTTGTAAGCCCCTAAATCATAGACAGTGTTGTAAGCCCCTAAATCATAGACTGTGTTGTAAGCCAATTAATAAAAAATCTGAGGAGAAAATCCTGTGAGGACAAGTCTGTGAGGAAGAATATCTCTGAGGTTAAGTATTAAGGCATAGTTACTTTGCCACTTTTAAAATGTAGCATTTTTTAAAGATCAGCTCTAGAGGAAGGACATGTTTTGTCAATATTTTCAGTTTTAACATCTGGACCATGAGGAGCTGTGTAAGGATTTAAACAAGGGAATCGATGACTAGTTGTGTTTTAGAGAGATTGCTCTATTAGAATCATGGAAAGAAACGAAACAAGGGCCACTGTAGGGTCAAGCAGGGTAGTTAGAAGTCGCAGCCAGGGGTGAGGTGGTGAGGGCCAGAACTAAGGTAATAGAGAGGGGGTGGGCAGAGGAGGTGGAGGAAGAGCTATTTCAGTGGTAAAACTGACAGATCCTCATATGTTGGTATGAATCTTTAGAGACATATTTCTGCTCCGTGGCAAAATGCACAGCGGACTTTTCAAGGCATACAGCATCTAATCACATTAGTTCATGTGAAAAAAGATGGACTGTAAAATAGCTATATATTAAATCTGCTGTTGAGGGACTTTCAAATTTTACATGAATAAAGGATTAACAAAGGTCCTGGTGTAGAAATGGAGTGTGAACATTGGCCTCCTGGGAATGATGACAAGGCAGCTCTGAAATGAGCTCTGAAACTTTCCTTTTCATAAGATGGCTGGTCTCTATCTGTGGTTACTCTTGGTCAGATGTTCTCACTGGTGAGTGACTGACCACATGTGAGGAAAGAAATCAACACTGGAGAGATTCCGATATTGATATGATCAGTGGCAAGGAAGAAGAAAGGAGAGGGACCGAGATAACAAGAATTCAAACCTTTGACCAAGATCTGTTGATTGCTTTTGCAAGTGTCTATCTGCTTTATGATTTATATGTTATTCTCCTTCCAATACCATGCTCTCTTGATTACCGGCATTTTGTAATAAATTTGGAATTGGTAATATGATTCCTTCAGATTAGTCCTTCAGTGCCATCTAGACTATTCAAGGTTTAAAAGTTTGTCTAAACCTGCAAAAATATTTATTGAGATTTTTATTGAGGTTATGCTGAATCTATCAAGTTGGAAAAAATGATCTTAAATTATTTTCTCTCTTGATAGTGTTCCATAGTTTGCTACATACAAATTTGTATATATTTTGTTGCATTGAAACCTGAGGGTTTCCTTTCTTTTTTCTTTTCTCCCTCCCTCCCTGTCTTCCCTCCTTATTCATGTGTTGTAAATGGTATTTTTCTTTTAAGTTCCAGTGGTTCATTCTTAGCAAATAAGAACGTATATTGTCTTGTTCTTTGCTTCTTGTTATTTCCACCAAGTCTCGTCATGACACGTGATTCTGAGTCCCTTTTCTTCTGAAGTTCGCAATTTGATTCAATCGATGACCTGGAAGGGGCGCCCGACAACCACTAAACCGAGAGCTCTAAGCACCGTGCGCTGCCCTCCTTGGCCAGCAGTCAGCGCCCGAACCCTTTTCGGGATCCCGTGGAGCGCGGGGCTTAGTTTCCTAGGTGACAAATAAATGGCAGTGGGGGCTTGGGGACAGTTGAGACCCAGTCCCTGCGGAGCAAACGCTCCTGTCCGAGGTCCTGCATCTGAGCAGGAGACTGGGCCGGCTTTTCCCGGGACACTTTTCTAGAACAGCAAGCACAGACATTTTCATTTTCTGGACTATTCCCACATGTTTTGCTCGACTTTCTCAAGATTTTGGCAAGTTTTATTTTACACACACACAAAAATTCTTGACTGAAGGTTTTCAGGCATTAAGATCGTGTTTGTTGGTGGAGTTTTTTGTTGTGTTTTGTTTTTTTACAACTCGGGGTTGTGGCTGAGGAGAAATCCCAACGCAGATTAAGAGAGCGGCAAAGCCCATTAAAAAATAGTGACACCAACATACAGTTGCCAGAGTATAGGGGCTTCCAGAGGAAGGAGGTGGGGAGCACTCAGCCACACAGATACATGGGTGCCCCTTTACACCTACTTTCACTACATTTTGAATAGTTAATGCTTCCTAGAGCTATTAAGTAGTGGGAAAGTATTGCTTAATGGAAAAATGTTGTGTGTTATAATTCATGACACTCTTTTAAGTTGAAACAGTTTGAGGTAAGGCAAAGTCAAATATTTTCTTTGTTTTTTCTGTTTATTTTCCAACACAAACGATGTCTTACTGTGTTACGGTTTCCCTTCGCCTAGCACACTCAAAGCTGCTCCCTGTCTCACTGGAGAGAGGTGGATGAAGCATCTAATATCTAATCATCATACTGCTTTACATAGTTTCCCAATTTTTCCTTGGAGTGCGCTCTTACTGCTTTCTGCTAGGTCAAAGTTCCATCCATATTGACATTTAAATTTCCACCTGCACAATTCTTTCGGATTTGCTACATTCACAAGGTTGTGCAAACACCATCCCTATCAAATTCCAGGTATCTCCCAGCTCCTGTAAAGTAACCTTATGCCCATTCCCCCTTCATTCCAACCCCTGACAACCAACCTACCTTCTGCCTCTCCACATTTGCCAGTTGTGGTTAATTCACATAAATGGAGTCACAGAGTATGTTTTTCTGTGTCTGGCTTTCGTTTAGCCTAATATTTTTGAGGTTTAGCCACAATGTATTAGTACTTCTTCATTCATTCTTATTTATGTATTTGAATCACTCTCGCCATTTGATTACTGTGAATATTATTACAATAAATATTTGCATAAAGGTATCTGTTTGAGTGCCTGTTTTCTGTGCTTTTGAATTTATGCGTAGAAGCAGAATTGCTGAGTTACATGCAAGTTCATTTTCAGCCCAACATAACAAAAAGAAAAAACACAAGAGGCTTGCCTTTTTGGAGACCAAAGTCACAGGCTCTGCGGATATAAAAATAGTTTGACAAGCTTAGGTGAGGAGCCTGAACAGTCCCTGAATACCTGGACAGGAGTACCTGAAACAGTCTCCTGTTTTAAAGATGGAAGGATCTGTGATTTCTTTCCACAAAGAAGGTCAATGTAAAAATTCTGGTTTTGTTGAACTCAGTTTGCTAATTTTGTCGAGGATTTATTCATCAGAGATATTAGTGCATAGTTTTCTTCCTTTTCTTCTTTTTTATGGTGATGTCTTTATCTGGTTTTAAAATCAGGGTAATGCTGGTCTCATAAAATGAGTTGGGAAAATATGCCTCTTCAGTATTTTAGGAAAAGTTTGTAAAGGAGGGGTATTAGCTCCTCTTTGTAAGTCTGGTAGAATTCACTAGTGAACACTTCTGCTCCAGGACTTTTTTGGGGGGAGGATTTTGGCTACTGTTTTGATTTTCTTACCAGTGACTGTTTTGATTTCCTTATTATTCATGCTTTCTATTTCTCCCTGATTCAGTTTTGGGAGGTGGTGTTAAGTGTAAGAATTTAGCCATTTTTTCTAGATTGTCCAATTTGTTTGCATATGGATATTCACAGACTCTTTTGTTGTTGTAATTCCTCCTTCTTTTGTTTCTGATTTTATTAAATCTCTTAGAGTGTTCTTTTTTTCTCCAATGGTATAAAGTCTCAGCATAATAAAATGACATAAAGTCTAATATATATAATGCAATCAGCTTGCTTAGAATACAATCGTATTTACATACTGATAGCTGACTGAACTGGTTCAATCCACATTTCTTTCATTTCCTTTATGAAAGTTACATTAAGAAAAAAACTCCCTTGAGCATTCTTATGATATTTTTGGTGAGCGAAACTGTAATCTCAACAAAGTTCACTCTTGGTGTCAGAAAGCAGAATTTCAAGTTGCTCTGGGCTAATTGTCATTTAGTACCAAGATCAATACCTTAATAGCACTTATTTTGAGTGATAAAAGTAATCACTTAAGGTTTGAGAGATTCTGACCTGCTGGAATATCATGTGATTCTAGCATATTCTGAAATTAAATTCTAGACAAAGGTGAAATATTTGCTGGGAAAAAAGTCAACGCCCAACAGTCCCTAAGAACTTCTACACACAACTGGATTAAAAATGCAGATGTGCTCTGATAAAGGAAATGGGCTTTTTAGGTATGGACAAGGTTCATTGAAATTTATATACTCGCTGGCCTTTTATGCTTATTGAGGAAAAAATTGAGATGCTACATCATTTTATAAAGTTAATCTACAATGGCCACCTTTTTATATTTACTGAAAGGGAAGCCTTAAACTAGATTAATAACTCTATAAGGGTCTACACAATCTTTGATGTCAAGGTTGACACACAGAAATCAGCAAGGCATTTATTATCTGGGTAGTTGTTACAAGATTAGGGAATGAGACGAAAGCTCTGTATCAACATACATCCCAATTTGAAGAGAAGAGTACAATTTCCTTCAACAAACACTCTACCAAATACCATCTCCTTTGACTGAGGTTGGAGGGTGGAACAATAAACAAAACCCCCAAACCTTCCCATATTATCTAAAAAGTTTTGCCTTACCTAATTTGACCAAAAAACACATTTTAAAAATTTATTTATTTTTTGGTAGAAGAACTGGGGTGTAGGCCAGAGTTGCGGGGGGAGAGGGGGGAGTGAGAGGATTCACCAGAGACAGAGTGGGGAGCAGAAAAGGTGGATTTCTGAAACACAGATAAACACACTTTTTTAACAACACACACCAAAGAAGTACAGATTCAAATTAAAATTTATGGTGGAGGATATGTAAGTATTTGTTAACCTTCTCTTCTCTCTCTAAGCCAAAGCCCATGGTAAACCAAGTACTAACAATCTCAAACCACAAAGTCCTCTCAGGTCCCTGCTTATGAAATCTGAGGCATCCAGTTTCATTTAATTTTCATCAAGGCTGAATGCAAGAGCTCTGAAGCTTATACTTACCTTATTCCACTTGATGACAAAGAGAAGTTTCATTTGGACATGAACATTCCATGAGATGAAGTTTTGACTATTCGACCAAAGATCAGGGAATATCTTCTAGCAACAACAGCATAGATAGATAGATAGATAGATAGATAGATAGATAGATAGATAGATAGATAGATAGATAGATAAGGCAGGCAGGAAGAAGCGTTTGAAGTTTTTGGGATTGCAGGGATGGATGCATATTTGTTAATAATCAAACCCATCAAATTGCCTACATTAAATATGTACCACTTTTTGCATGTCAATCACATATCAATGTAGTAGTTCAAAATAAAAAAGAGCTATTTAAAAAGGGATAGCTTGCTGGGAAGGGAACAAGTTTTGCTTCACTGGAAATGCCAAATGGTCTTCCTGGAAGGTTGGGGGGAGGACAAATGTCTAATATCCCACCCAATAAAAGATTCACCTCCCAACAGTGTCATGGACACGAGCGAGGGTCGTTGTTTACTTTCAGATGTTGGTGACTCAGGAATCCTTCTGCTCTTTCTCTTCACTCCATAGGCATCTTTTGCAACTGTGTGCCATGGGAATTCTATTTAGGAGAAATTTTAATTGCATATCTCTCAGTGACCTTTGTAGAAATGTGTGTAAGGCCAATGGTACAGGTGGCGAGGCCCTAACCTGGGGCTTAGATTCCTTGCTTCCCTTTTTTTTTTTTTAAGATTTTGCATACAAGAGCTGGGCTGGTGGGGGCTGGGTGAGAGGATTCACCAGAGAAAGACTGGGGAGCAGAACTGGTGGATCGAAGGAAAACAGTGCTGGGGGGACTGAAAACAATGCTGAGGGGAACAGTGGGCGAGGCAGGAGAGGTCTGCTGTGCCATGTGGGAAGCTCCCTAGCCCGGAATCGAACTCATGCAGCAGTGGCTGTGGATAGTTTCATAGTGCTGAGACTTAATGCTTTGTGCCACCGGGGAGGCCCAGATTCCTTGCTTCTCCTCCCAATCCTAGCTTGCCCTGTTCCTGCCTGTGTCCTCAGTCCTGCTGCTGAGTTCTTATGTGGTACAGTCACTAGTAAAATGTTCTCTACTTATAAACTCCAGGTTTTCTTTTGAAACTCAACTTTCTGCTTTCAGGAGAGGTTGATCTGCCAACCAGGTGTTCTCTGCCTTAGTCTGAAGAATCACTTAAAGAGGAGCAGGAAGCTGGGGGACCCACACTCCGGGGGTGGGGGAGAATGGGGCCCTTTATTTTGTTTTTGTTCCTCCCCAGGTGGCCCACGGCTGGAGGGAGGGTTAGGCAAACAGGTCCTGGGCAACTTCTGGGGTTGGCTCAGAACGCCCTTATTAGCAACTGCAAAGCCATGGAGAAAAAGGTGTTTCTAAGAACTACAAGCTAAGAGGAACTGATGAAAAGTAACTGGGAAACATCTACTCCAGTAAGCTGCCTTCCGCACCCTCTGCTGCCTTTCCCCCCTCAGGTGGGTCCCCAGAAACAGCAGCTGCTGTCTTTGAGTGCATGCCCTCAAGTAAAGTGAATTAGGGAGAGTACCATCTAGGGGAAGTACCTCCGAATCTCCCACGGACCTTCTGCCACCTACTAGCCACGTGAGCCTCTTTGCGTTGTGAAGCTTAGTCTTCCTGGAGTGAGCCTGGCCTCATTTCACTGTTATCCCCATTTAAAGATGAGAACTATTTCTCTGGTCCTAACTCTCCTGGCTGGGAATTTAGGACAGGATCTGTGCCCTTTAAACAGCTTACTGGTATCTTAGGAATTCTGCGCTAGATTTCCTCCTCACCAGACCTGCCTGGGCTCAGGGATACTGACCCTGGTGGACCTCTCAGTGGCCCCTGCCCTCTGGGTCAGTCAGTGGGACCCAGCGGAGAGCAAGGTGGGGCACTCGAGCAGCTCCCCTTTTGGCCTGCCTGTCAATGCCCCTCTAGGCGACCCGTTCCGCTCACCTCTCCTCTGGGCTCTGGGCTCTTGGTCCAGTTAGGAGTGGTAAGAGCTACCCCGTCACCAGAGCAAGAGCAAAGCTTCGCTTTCCTGTGTGGTTTCCTTAGTCCCTGTTTACACTTTATTAGAGACCCCTGCTCAAAGGTCCTAATCGCGCAATATCCTGGTCACCTGTTGTCTGCTAGAACCCTGAAACAAGTATCAGCCTCACATAAAACAGACAAGCATTGAAAAGAAGAGAATATATAAATGTGTTGGTCAGAACTGTGGATTTCAGAGAGGGAGGGACAGGTCACAAATCTTGCTGCAAGGTCTCCACCAACCTCAAGGGCCACTGTACCCTGGGTCCTTCAAGACCCTGGGCAGCCCTCCTGCTGGCAGCGCTTCTAACTGTGGAGTCTTTCCTCTGCCTTTGCTATTGCTTGACATCCCCTCCATTCAAAGTTCCTGCTGTGGTGGGGTGTGCTGAACCAAGTGTTTTCTTTCTGGAGCAGAAGGTACAGAATTGGGGTTGTTGGAGCCGACCCGGAGTCTGAGGACCCCAGGTGGGCGCCTTCCTGATTCTTATCTTTGGTGAGGAAAGAGTTCAACGTCAAGACCAAAGGTACAGAAAAGCAAGAGCTTTGTTGATAGACAGGAAGGAGGAGGGGAAAGCTTCCTAGTGGAGAGGGGTCCCGGTGGGTAGCCAGTGAGGGGCAAGAAGCAGGTGCTTATATGAGAAGGGTGGTCAAGGAGTGGGGGTTTGCCGTTGATGTCTCCTCAGTGTGTCTCTCAATGACTGGCTGGGCTCTTAGGGTCTCCTAGGCAACTGAGACCCACTGCGTTCCCCCATTTATCTGGGCTACCTTCCAGAAACTTGCTTTGGGCTGTTGTTTTAGCATCGTGTTTTTGTGCTGCTGTTCTGAATGCTTCATTCTTCACTGGATTGGGGCGGGGGGCACCCTCTTGATCTGCGATTATTCTCCAATCAGATTGATAAATGGACTTAGGGGGCTTGGGGAACCCTGTTCCTGTACCCCTTCCTAACTTCCTCCTTCAGTGCTAAAGGGTCCAGGAGTTCTGCTCTATCTGGGGTGAGGATGAGAGGATGGGAGCCTTTCCTCTGGGGAATGTATTCTGGCCCAAATATGGGCTTTGAAGGCCAAGCTCATGCTTTGTGATCCTCTTTCCTATTCAGTAACAACAAAAAGCATTCCACTTACTGAGCACCCACAGGCCATGCTCTGTTCTGGGTGCTTTTCCAAAGTGATCACATGTAAAAGCTCATACCCTCCACCTTCCAGGTTACAGATGCTTTCCACACATGCGATGCTAAATGCCCCGCATTACCCATTGCCAGCCCCAGTAACTGCAGGGAAGGCCTGGCCGACATCTGCTGAGGAATTATTGGGCACTACACTCTGTTCCAGGACCTTCCCTGGAATTAGCCTATTCAAACATCACACCTAGTCTTGCAGTGGGTCACTTTCTTGCTTCGGTTGTGGCAACACTTGTCAACAGCCAAACTGCTGAGTAAAACAAGAAGCCAAGTTGCAGATCGGTGCTCGTAACTACAGAATGATGTTGCTTCAAAGAAGAGGGCAATAAAGTCAATGCAAACAAGTCACTCGTTGAAACAGGCCAGCCAGCCTGTGGCAGAGCTAGGACCCCGACCCATCTCCCTTGGGTTTGACGTCAAGTCCTAGACCCCATAGTTGTAACCACCCCAGCGAGCTAACTTGGCTTGTTTCTGTAGAGGGGATTCTCATAGCTCAGCCCCCTTAGCTTTCTGACTACTCTTGCCAATCCTGGCCCATGACCTCAAACAAACTTCGGACAGAATTTTTGGACACAAAATTTCTGTAGCACGCATGATCTACGTATTATGGGAGGCTCTGGGAGATGGTCCCTCACAACTGTCTCATCAGCAAAAGGACTGGACCAGCCGGGCCGCTGAACTTCTCATGCTGTGCTTCTCGCACACCCTGGACCGCATCACTCCCTCACCGCACACACCGGTGAGTCTCTTTGGAGGACCTGAGCATTTTTGGTCCCCAGCAGGTGCACTACGAGAGTTCTTCTTTGCCCCCAATTCCCTCTCATTGTGCTTGGCTGTTCTAGGCCCTTCCATGCTCTCCCAGCAAGTCACACAGCAAAACTTCCCTAGCCTGTTTTCTTCCCGCAGGACCCCCTGGCAAGGAGGCTTGTAATTTGCCATATAAGTTAGACTTTTGGTGATTAGTGAATATTTCGTTTCTTCCAGGAAACTTAATGCCTTAATGCTCTTAAACTCTATTGTGTTCTTACAGCTCAGAATAAAGGCCACTGAGCCACAGGAGACTAACCCCCGAGTGTCAATCCTTTATGTGTATGTAGCAGGCAGGGACTGACTGAATGAGCAAGCAATTATTTTCTTATTAAGTCAACAAACATTTATCTATTGAGCATTTATATGTGCCAGACACTTACAGGTGCTACGAAGACAAAAATGGACAAGGGAAGAAATCTATGTCCCAGTAGTTCATGGACCAGAGGGTGAAACAGACATATACGCATAATTTTATAGTATATGCCAGGCTGCCTCAACACACACGAGCAAGGCATAAAACACTTAGGGAGATCTGGGAAGGCTTCCCAGAAGTGGTGACATTTGAGCTGAGCTCTTAATCTGCATTGCAGCCTGCAGGCCGTATTTGGTGGCTCCTTTTCCCACAGCTCTGAACAGGAGTTACCAAGAAGTTAGGTCAGGGCACACGAGTAAAACCAAGTCTCTTTTCTCTCTCACACTTTTCAGTGATAAAGGGTCCTCTAGAGGGAGCCAGATGATTGTGGAAGAGTGGCAAGTTCTGAGGCACCCCTTTAGAAATGTTTGCCCAACTCCTTTCAATTTGCAAATTAAATTTTAAATTGCAAATTTAATTTGCAAAACATTTTCATTTTAATCTGAGTCAACTTCACTCCTGTGGATTCCTCAGTGATCCTACAAATCTGAATCTTTCTTTCCAAGCAATGGATTAATCTCCCTTATTTGACAGAGGAAAAAAAAAAACCTGAGCCTGCGAATAGACCTGAGTGGAGATAACAAGTCCAGATCTTTCTGTGAAATTTAACACGCTTGCCCTCCTGGCTCTCTCCCTTATTTGAATGCTGATTAACAAAGGTCATTGGCCAAAGGGTCGCCCTGAGGTCACAGGTCATTCATTGCCTGTACCCAGGGACCCTCTGCAGCATCCAGGCAGTGGCCCATCCTACCTGATGGCCTGTAGGCCTCAGCAGGCCAGAGACAGATGCCTCCTCGCATGAAAAGGCCCTCAACATCCTCAGATGGCTCAAAGTCCCCAGAGGAGAGAAGGGCCCCTCTGAGCTCATGCTGGAAGCTGAGGATTGTGTGAGAAGCAAGGAAGCCCCTGAGAACCTGTTGCTGCTGGGGTCTGGGCAGGAGGCAGAGGGAAATAGAAGGACTGGTGCTCTGTGAAGGGCCCACTTTGTGTTAGGACAGGGGTCGGTGAAGCCCTCCGAAGAGGCCCCTAAGACCAGTGTGAGAGGAGAACCAGCCGCTTCTGATCCAACCAGGACCAGCTAGTCACTTGCAGGGCCCAGTGGAAAATAAAATATGCAAACCTTGTGCAAAAATATAAAAAAAATTGATTGAAAGATATCAAGATGGCGACATCAGAACGTGATACCTTGTGTGACTGCCCAGCTCTCACACTGGGAAGCAGCCCTAGACCAGGCAGGTGGGGAGAAAAATGCTCAGGAAAGAAATCACTCCCTGCAGGCTGGTCACAGCCACAGTCTCCTGCTTCAGGGCCCTGGTACCTGCAGCTCCACCTGAAACACCTGGAGGAATTTTCCTCGGCCCTGCCCCACTGTCCCCTTGTCTGGAGGCCAGGCATTTGCTTATAAGGGAAGCTTTTTAACGTGTTCTGGATATGTTCTGTAGGTAACAATAAAAATGTTATTTAAGAAAAACAGCTTGTTTGACTCTGGTTTCAAACAAGAAACCTGGGATGAAGGTGGGTCCCGATGGGGTCAGAGGTGAACACTTGTAGTGCCAGGAGACAGGTAGGAGTCTGCAATGCCAAGGAAAGCTGCTCACCAACTTGCATCTGTAGTGGGACCCTCAGAGCGAGGAGGGAGGAGAAAAGACAGAGCCCAAAGGCCTCAGGTGGAAACGAATCTGTCCCTGCTGGGGTAGCAGCTAGCAGGCTGGAGGCAAACTGGGAGCTGGTGGGTAACAATGTTGATAAATATGGGTGCATACAAAGAATGCCAGACGAGGGCCTCCCCAGTGGCGCAGCGGTTGAGCGCTGCGCTGTGGAGCTGTCGGAAGTGCGCCGATGCGAGTTCGACACCCAGCCCGGGAGAATCCCACATGGTGCTGCAGACCTCTCCTGCCTCACCCGCTGCTCCCCTCAGCAGTGTATTTCTGATCTGCCTGTTCTGCTCCCCACTCTGTCTCTGGTGAACCCTCTCGCCGCCCCACACCTCTGGCCTGTACCCCATCTTGTATGTATCAATAAATAAATCGTTAAAAAAAAAAGTTTATAAAAAAAAAAGAAGTTGGAAAAAAAAAAAAAAAAGAATGCCAGACAAGCGCCGCTACACTGTGGGGTATGTGTGCACCTGTATAAGAATCGGATCATTTTATGACTCAGGAGCAAGGCTGAGAAGTAGCTGAGAGGAGGTGGCATTGCCTCCAATTTTAGAGCCAGAAGACTTGCCTTAAATCTGAGCACGGCCACTTCCGAGCTGCGTGATCTCGAGCGTCCGTTCCTTCACCTGTGAAGTGGGAAAAGTAATATTGTCAGCATTTTCAGGGATCTTGTCTGAGGATTGAAGGTATCAATACCTGTATTTTACGTAGGTGTTCCGGACACAGTAAATATCAAAATGACAACTATGGTTATTGGGACTAAATCACAATCGCTGCAGGACAGGAATGCTACAGAGATAGCGAGGGTGGAAGGATTACACAATTCTGTCTGTACTTTCTACCTCATGAGTTTTTAAGAAGTGGAGCACCTTGGGGTATTCCCGCTGACGAACAACTCCCACACAACGACACAATTTCTCTAGAACGTTGTGACTGATTAGTCTTCCAGATCCGCTGTCACTCAGAGGAACACCTTGCACGTTTCAAAAAAGTAACTTCCTTACTGCACATCTGCTTGGTTTTTCTTCCTCTCTTTTTCTTTTTTTCAATATGACTTGAAAACTCTTTAGCATATTAGCAAGATAGAAAATCCCCCCCAGTCCTACTTTTTACTGTGACGTGATTCAGCACACTCTGATCATTCCTTTATTCTGGACATGTGAGTCTTCTTGACCTTTGTAGGGACCTAGTTCTATGTACTATGTGAGTTAGTGTGACACCAGAAATGGACTGATTAGTCTGTTTTTTAATGTGTTGCTTTTTTTTTCTAAAGTCACAGGCATTTGTCACTCACATGACAACGTTTTTATAGTATATTAATCAGAGGAAATATAAATCTCATAAGCAGTTTAGTTGGATGCCAAGAGAATATATTTAGGACCACAATTCAGGGATAAAACTGGAATTCGATTTCTAAAATATTAATACATTGAATTTCATAGAAGACCAAAATATCAGCAAATAGAAGATGACCCAGGTGTTTTGTGATGGTGGAAATAAAAATCATATGTTAACAGCAATTGCCTTCTCCTTCCACACATTCTGGGGTAGTTGTTACCTAACTTCCTATGATGCTGTGGTATGTGATAAGAAGCAACGAGAAGAGGGACAGGTGGGTAATAGCAGTTTATTTTTTATTGTTGTTGTATTATTTCCAGCTGGGTCCTATGGATCTAACTGAGAGAGAGAGGGGAACAAGAAGTATGAAAAGGTAATTGCACCTAGAATTATGAAGAGGAACCAAGACTGTGAAGACAATAGGGAATTACTGTAAATGTTGTAAATGTTGTAAATGTTTATGAGGTCACTGCATAATGAAATATTAAGGGAAAGATGCCGTAATGTCTTAAATACCAAATATATGAAACATTTTAGCAAAATGAAAATAAATAGATGATAAGAATAAGGATGGAGAAATCACACTGCCTGATTTCAAACTACTATTAAGCTGCAGTAATTAAGACAATGTGGTTTGGCTTAAAGATTAATGGGCTAGAAGAGAGTCCAGAAATAGGCCCAATCATATATGGTCAACTGACTAATGACAAAGGTGCACAAGCAACTTACTGGGGAAAGTGAATCTTTTTATTACACAGTGTTGGGATAATGATATACCTATATGTCAAAAGATAAACCTCATGCTGATACTGAGATCACTCAAAATATATCACAGACCTACATGTAAAACATATACTATAAAACTTCATGAGAAAAATGTAATAACTGTTTTGGCATATGTCTGTGTAGTAGTCTATTCATACAAAATTTTATCAGGTTATATATACAGCTTCTTGTCACTCAACACTGCATAACTGACATTTTCCATTTCACTAAAAGGCTCCTCTTGCCTCTTCACTGAAGGCCATTTGCTGGGGCTAAGACAAAGAAAAGCTGTAAGGCAGGGGATTCATTAAGAACTTGGGCCCCTTGAGTAGGAATCTAAGACCCAGATCACTTCTCCTTTGGGGTGGACTCAAATGAAAAACACTGACTCTTCTCCAGTGGAAAAACTCAGTGCTGTGCTGGAAAGTCACATACCTCATGAAGAATCCTGAAATGAAACCACCTGAAAAGGGAGCTGTACTTCATGAGTCACCTGCTATAGCTCTGTGGGCAGAAATTCTTTGACACCAGGAGTATTTGACCTTATTTCTTTAGCCCCTCTGCTCACCACAAACCCTGCAGAGTGTATCTGTACGTGTTTAAGATTTAAGAAAACCCCAAATCTTGTAAATTGTAATAAAATTATATTTTGAATTTCACCATTTAGGTTTATCATCACAAGCAAAAATTGTCATTGGGATGAGTTGGTTGACACCAGGGAATTCATTACAGGAAATGGTCATATGACTTCCTTCTGGAGGAGCAGCTCATGAGGGAGGGACACTGTGACCCCAGTCCAGAGGACAATGAGATTTAGTCTCTCATAACCATGAACTGCTGGGGGTGAGTCAGATCAGTTCTACTCCTCTGTGAGGTCTTTTGGCATCACTTGACCTACTGAGTAGATTCTATTTTCTGATGCAATTTCTCCATAGGAATGTAAGATTCACTCCATGAGAACTGAGACTGGATCACATCTGTTTGATTCATCTCTGTATTTCAAGCATCAAGTGTTTGGCATGACTCCTCCTGAAGGCTTCTTTACAAAGTTGAAACCCATAGAGGACCCCTCTATCATCTTGGGGTATGCCTGAGTACATTTGCTATTGAAGGAACCACATCACTGGGCACTATTATCAGACAATACTCAAGAGACACTTGCTTTTAGTTGACCTCAGTCAAGACGTATGAGGGCAGAATGTTCTAGGCACCAGGAATTCCTGCTTAAAGGGAATTTACAATTTATTGAAGAGAAAATTGATGTAATTGGAGAAGAACATGAGGAAAAATATACTTAGGTGGTGAATCCCACACCCTCCTGGTACAGAGCAAAAGAGTGGCTTACTCTGCTTTCAGGAAGAGAGTTATCTTGGTTCTTGAAAGTTAATCTCTTCCTAAAAGAAGAAAATTTAATTTTCTAATTTTTAAATTTTTTTAGGGTTGCTTCTGACAGCAGGGGAAAGAGCCGGGGTCACTAAGGTGAATAAGATCAGGTTTATTTCAAATTTTTTGAACATATCTTAACAGTCAATCACTCCATCTATGCTTTGGATTCCACTCATTTCTGCCTTCTCAATAATCCTTTTTTAGTAAAATGACATAAATTTGTACTAGTATATGCACATATATATATATGTATATCTTTATATCTATCAATCTATTTATACACACACACACACACACATATATATATATATATAGTGCTGATTTCTAAGGGGAGATAGTTTATTAAATTCAATTAAATCATCCATTTTTTTACCCTCCACCATCCCATCTGAGCCCCTTCTACTTCCCTCTCTCATCCCCTCCACCTTTTCAAAAGCAGAAATTCTTTTAAAAAATGTAAAATATAATGACAATGTAATGACATCACACAGAAAGTCATGACAAACGTGTTGGAAAATGCTAATAAAATGGGTTAAAATCATCTACCAAAAATTTTTATAGTTTTAGGCTTGGATTTCGACAATATGAAATTCAGGAGTAAACGGCGAAATATTTCTAAACAGAAAACAGTCACAACTAAGTTTGTGAGCTGTCCCTGTCAGCCTTATCTTCAGTCAAAGGCATTTGCTCTTCACACCCAGTTGTAACAATTGTGATAGTCCTGTTTAGGAGCCAAAAAATAGCTAACTGAAGGTATTTAAAGTAGAAAGAATGCTAACTAGAGGTGAAACTCTAAATTTAGTTAAAATTTTAAAAGGCAGCTGAAAGTGAAAAACTGCATGAAACTACTTAGAAATATCAGACACAAGAACTCAAAAGACAGAATAGATTCAAGATAATTTTCTATTCAAGAGACCTATCTTACACCGTCATCACTCCTCAGAGCACAATACGACCTCAAGCATTACCTGATTTTCTAATGTGGTGTTCTGTATATAACCATAATCTAGATGTTTGAAACCCTGAGTAATTTCACTTCGATTTAATGGTACAAGCAATGGTTTTGTTTTCAGATCAGCCCGAAGAGTCAGTGACCTCTGTGATCAGCTACCACTAGCAGAAAACAATTCTGGAGCCAATCTTTTCTTTTGAGTGTGAACGCCATTCGGCAACACTCATAAAAATGGGGCATTGCTTGCAACATGAACTGCTGTTCTGATCCAGACCCGGAGTCTGAATCCCCCCTAGGGCCAGCGCCTTTGCTTGTTTTTCCATGCAAACCACTGAGATCCAAAACAGAGAGAAAGAAATACGAGGCTGGAATGTTTTGTGTGAGCATAAAAAGGGAGAGCTTGCTGTTGCCTCAGTAAGGCCACAAGAGATCTCATTTGCCACAAGGTCTTGGTTAAGTGTTTTCTCACTAGCTTGCTAGATTCAGTCAAAGGGCAACTATTCATTAGTGGACCATGAGGGCAAGGTCAGGCCCTGACCATATCCCTAGTACATATTGACTGGGACATGGTAGACAACAATATCTGTTAGGATAAATGTTCCTGCTAGAAAAATCTCTCAAGTCACAGATGAGCAGATTAGACTGTGTAGTTTTCTCTGTGAGACAAATACACATTCAATGCACTTTAGATAGAATGTGATCAAAGTGAGTTAAAATTTTAAAAGAATACATTATTTCTCACCAAGTTTCTTTTAGTTTAGAAGTTATTTTAGCAGCTGATCAAAATTTTTTTAAAATGGGACCAAACATTAGAGTAAGACTTCCAGTCCAGCCTAACACTAGGATATGGTTGTGTCATGCTTTTCAATGTCTCTTAATTTTCAGGTTCATAAACAATGAAAATGACATTTAGCCAGGCTACCACAGGAAGCAGCTGTAATAAACAAACATGGGAGACTCTGTAATACATGGAACCAAAACTAATATAGCTGAAAGTAGAGGATGCTTTTTAGGTTTAGTTCATTGTTAAGTAACTGTAGGGCAAGCAGGAGAAAGGAGATAAATCAATAGCAAGAAAGGACCCAGTAGTATGTTTCAAAATAGTTCATTTAGTTGTTCAGAAAGACCATGCTCTTCCCAACCCTTGGGAATTTTCCCATTCGAAGGTCATGGTTCAAGGAAGCACAGTAATTTTGGTCAGTGGGATCCACCTTGCTTATTCCTCAACAGATAAAAACACAAAGGAATAGTACTCAGCTTCAAAAAAAGATGAAATCATGCCGTTTATAGCATGGATGGAGCTTGGTGGTGGTCAGATGGAGGAAGACATGTATAATATCATTAGTATCTGGTAGATAAAGAAACAAAACTAATGAAGAGACAAAATAAAACAAAAATAAACTCTTGCACTCTAAGAACAAAATAACGGTTACCAGAAGGGGAAGGGAAAAGGAGGGGTGGGCCATCACAGCACCCTCTGAGCACAGGGGCCACCAGCTGGGTCTTGTGCTTGTCACCACACAGGGTTCCCCAGGACCACGTGGGCACAGCTGCCCAGGGAGGCCCACACAGGAGCTCACCTTGGCCCACCAGCTTTCTTCTCCCTTAAACTCGTGTGGATTCTCCTCTTGTGGTTCTCAGCTGGGACAGTCATGCCTCCAGGAGGCATCTGTGCTTGTCACACCCGGGAGGGGCATGCAGAGGGCCCGGGGGCGCTGCTTCCGCTCCTTCAATACACAGGACAGTCCCAGCACAGAGGACAATTCACCCCACAGTAGTCAGGTCTGAGGGTCAGAAGACAAGTCCATTCTCCCTGAACTCCCCCGGCTCCCTCTCGTCTAGTAGGATCTATTAGTCCATAGGGATCTCGCTTGTCTTTCAAGCCTGTCCTGCCTGGCCTCTCTGGATATAACCCTGAAATTAGCACTCGACACTTAAATAGATGGTACCAACTCTTGCATTTGTTTTATCCTCACTTAAGGTATAAGCTCACTGAGGATAAATGCAATAAAGGCCAGTTGATCTCAGTGGTTTCCCAGAGCACAGAAAAATCAACATGCCTAAATGTACTCTCTCCCTGGAAGGATTTCAGGACATGGAAGCAGAGGAAACTTGTTTAAATGTAAAAGGTTTCCTTTGTATAAGTCTTTTACGTCTTTGTTAGATTTATTCCCAGATATTTGATTTTTTTGGTTTTGATTTTGAAGGGGATGGATTTCTTAATTTCTTCTTCTTCAGACTGGGTGTTTGCATCTAGGAAGGCTACTGATTTTTGTGCATTGATTTTGTATCCTGCTACTTCACTGAACTGGTCTATTATTTTGAGTAGTTTTTCTATTAAAAACTGCTAAACATGGAGCTTCCATACGACCCAGCAATACCACTTTTGGGAATCTACTCAAAGGACACAAAAACACTAATCCAAAACGATACATGCACCCGTATGTTCATTTGCGGCACTGTTCACAATAGCAAAGGTATGGAAGCAACCCAGATGTCCAAAAATAGATGATTGGATCAAGAAGATGTGGTACATATACACAATGGAATATTATTCAGCATGGAAAGAAGATAAACACATGCAATTTGCAGCGACATGGATGGAATTAGAGGGGATCATACTCAGCGAAACAAGCCAGAAAGAAAGAGAAACATATCGAATGGTTTCACTCTTAACAGGACTATAGGGAAAGCAAATAGGAGAGAGACATTTGGGGGTGTGGGGGGAGGGGGAGGATAAGGGCACAAAATGGAGTAGAAAAGGACACAAGGGACCACGGAGATGGATCACGGGTGAATTGGTGGTGGGCTACCCAAGGGGAATACAAAATGTAAAAGACATAAATAACAATAAAAATATATATTAAAAAAATGTAAAAGGGAAGTTCATGAGTTTCCACAGAATTCTCCTTCTTCTGAGGAATATACCTGGAAATGGAACTCAAGAATTGGCTCAAGTCATGCCGTCCTTTGAAATTCAAATAAAATTTCACCCAACACCTCAACAATGGGAAAATCAGCAGCTCTCCCATCCAGGGTCCCTTGGGGAAGTCCTGTGTTCAGAAGACACTTCCAAGGGAAGGGGCAAGGCATGGGGAAACTGGCATAAGGGGTCAATGTATATGGTGAAGGATGGAGGGGAATGGAGGGGTAGTGAATGTAATGCAGCATAAACAGATGTTGATTTCTAGTGATGACATCTAAAACCTCAGTGATGTTAAATGCAGTGTTACTTCAATAAAAAACAAGTAATTAAAACATTTTTTGAAAGAAGTCATTTCTGCCTCTGCACATCTGCACCTTTTCCCGACAATCCCTGGTGGGGATATTTGTAGCTATGTATTTATATGTGTGTGGAAATCTTTGGAGAAAGTTAGAAGCTGAAGATCTAGAGCTGAAAATAAAATAGCAGGTAGTTCTCTTCTTTTTATTTATTTATTTTTTTGACAGCCTTAGTTTTCAAGTCTTTCAGCAACTCCAATCCAGGAATTTCTCATGGACCTGCCGTGTGCTCCAGAGTCCAATCTGCTGCCATGCAGCTTGAAACTGCTCTGCCTTCTCCCTTCCCTTTTCTTCTAATATTTCCTTGCCTTCACTTCAGATCCTTCCAGAGGCTTCTGCAGGGCGGCCAACAGCCTGCAGTTTCTCTCTTCCCTCCCCAGCAGGCTAGGAGGGACTCACTCTCAAGAGGTCTCGCCCTAAACAATATTCCTCTCTGGTATCTTCGATTCATGCTACCCTACAGAGATAGAGCCCCGAGCTCTGGTGCACAGAACTTTCAGCAGTGAAGGGAAGGCTGCCGGCATGCATAAGAAGGAGGTACCACCTCCATGTGGGCTCGCTGGCCGAAGACGGAGAAGTGTCAAGGCAAGCCTTCATGGCTGGATGTGTCAGACATGTGGTTTGCTTTCTAACCGTAAAACCTTGGAGGCCAGGTGCTCCCTTAATGTCAGGGTCAGCATGGGAGGGGGTGGGAGCTGCTGACAACAGTGCCTATGGCTTGGTCTCCTGGGGGAAGTCAACAAATGTCAATTTTTAACTCCTGTCTTCTCAACCCTGGCTTCCCAAACCTATGAAACCTGTTTTTCTTAATTGGGGAGCTAGATTTGACGTTATCTCCTACCTCCTTGCCAATGGATTTGAAAATAAACTTGATTTCTCTTCTCAAATATCTGACGTCATTTTCTGATCATTTTCTATTTATGGGACCCCATGGCTTTTTCCTTGCAGGAGGAGACAGAAAGGAAAGGGAGAGATTCTTCATCTCTCTGGGCCTCAGTTTCCTCCCTGAAATAAGCTTTGGTGGTTGGACTAGAAACTAAACCTCTTCAGAGAGTAGGAAAATTACTTGAAATTTCTGTCTGTCTTAAGTGGGAACATTTCTTCAAGGTTCCTTTTTTTTAATCTTTAAAAATTCTAATGAGCTCTATATGTTACTTCCTGATCTGTTAAGTGTTTTCAAATATAAAAATGTTTAAAATAATTTATCGTGGAGGCCAAACAGTGCTCTGGGAAAATCTACATGATTATCCAGAGACTGCTCACCTGCTAAGAAAAAGCAATGGGCTTGAGGAGCAAGACTCTTGCTGCTCTATTGGAACGTGGAATAATTTCTTACTAATGTAGCATTGACAGCAGCTCTGCAGGCAAGATATCCAGATTCTCAATGCCTGTGGTGGGCAGAAGAAACCACAGAGTAGGAGCAAATTTTCAGAAAAGGGAAGCTGAAGACAAACTTCCCAGTTGTGCTTAAGAAGAGGCCCTGAGGTCCAAAGTCTGTTGCTTCAATCCTGGACAAATTGAATTATTGAGTATATGTCCTGCAGCCCCTAGATTCTGTTCCTAACTACTCTGTGAGACAGAATTTTGTGCCTGCTTGACAGACCTGAAAATACAATCAAAGAGGAAGGGTAACTTGCTTAAGTTTGAACAGACAGGGGATTCAACGTCCCTCTGATACCAAACTGGGTGCTTCTTCACTGCACTAAATAGACTCTCTCTTGGGAACTTACGATCCCCATAAAAGTACAGTCACAAAGTGGCACCATGGAGGAAGGAAAAGTTTCCCCCTCCTTCTCTTGATCTGCTAAGGCTGGCCGAGTCATCAAATCCAACATCAGACACATTAACAGGAGAAAAGAACACATTTAATCACATCTGTGGGGTGTCTACCTGGTACCTGGATGTCAATTCGCAAGTAAATAGGGCAATAGGTCCATCCTGAGCTAAGGAACGGGGGAAAAAGGCCTGGGGGCTTCAAGGAGAGAAGAGGGGACTCTCACGATGAGGAAGGTGACTCAGAGGACAAAGACCAGATGAGATGTTTTTCCTGCCATGTAGAGGTTTCTCTGATGGAAAGGTTATTTCTAGAGATAACCCTAAATCTGCGTAACCTTCATTCTTCTAGACAATTAAAGTGATGGTAATAAGTTCTCTTGAAACTGAGGGTCTCAATGACCTCGCGCTAAGGTGATGTGTCATGGGGAAGTCTCCCTGAACACCTTGGAGAGGCCTATTCTTTTGCGTTTGTTTCAGAGAACAGTGAAATTAAGCAAGGTGGCACCTAGAACCAAAAGACTAACTGGGCATCAACTTGTCCTATGACATGTCTTCCCTTGACTGGCTTACTGGCCTCTGGTAGTCAGCAGGGTTTACTAGGCCCCTCCTGTGCAGCAGGTTCAGACCCCCTCTTCCTGCAGGCCCCAGTGGCTACCTATCTAGTTTCAGTTGACTTGAGTCCTTTTCAGGCTAGGATACATGCAGTATGGGGGAGTCCCTGAGGAAGAAGGGCGGGTTCTTCTTAGAACTTCTTCAGAAGCTGGGCTCTACCAGCCCCATGCTCTTCATCAGAGTTGGCCTCTACTCTGCTTAAGAGCTCACTCTCTGGCTGCTGGAGTGGGGGCACATCCCAGGGGCTCCCCCGGATCCTTGGGCGTAATCTATTCTTTCTTCTCTGCCAACCAGGTGTCCTCCTGCTCCTCTTCTTCAATTTCCTCATCTGAGAAGGGGGAACCATCATCACCTACCTTCATGTTTTGAGAATAAAGTCTTGACTATCTTTCCCTTGAGTGTCCTCACTAAAAATCTGAATCAACAGTTCTCAGAATAATTCAGGTTTGTGTGTGTGTGTGGTGGGGGTTGACTTGGTCACTGGTTTAGAACTCTGTGAAAAGGTTGGAGCTGTCACATCTATTTTCAGTAGAGGTGTGTGACCACAGAGCTGGCCTAGGCGGCAAGGCTAGGTGAGGGCGAGGCTATGCCCGAGGCTCAGAGATGAAAGCGCGGGACCCCAAGGGAGAGACCTCAGGGAAAGAAAGGAGAGGGAGGACAGCGTGCCTGGTCCACACAGGAGCCTATCTCTGAGAAAAGGGAAATCACAGAATCTACCACCGTGTCAGCAACTCCATGGCGTAGCGATTTTCAAATACCGGTGAGAGCAGTAAAAAGAGAAAGGGAAGGAGACCACATTTATCATGAAACCAAGCCATAAATAATGAAAGTACCAGTTACTCCTAGGACTGTTTCTAACTGACTTTCTCAGAGATCTTCTCAGAGGCAATATAAGCAAAAACAACAAGACCAAAGCAGTTTCTCTGTGTGAGTACCAGGATATCCCTCCACTGGTTCACAGGAAGGGCCAACCGCCGGCTGAGGCCTCTAGCCTGGAGGTATGCTTGGTGGCTCCATCCCTTTATGCTACCTCTGGAGAACCCAGCAGCACCTCTGATGTCCACAGGTCCCTCAGGACACACGGACTCTCCCGCCTGGCCTCCATTGGCCCCCCTCACCAGCACTCTCTGAGCTCACCACCTCCCTTGGGTCTTGGTTCCCCAAGCGCCCTCGTCCCTCTCTCTGCTCAGATCCAAATGTGGAACACATCCCTTTTGAGTGACTCACACCCAAGACCATTGCCCAAGATAGGAGGCATGTTGCAAAATGATGCAGGTTCAGAGGAAAGGGCCTCAGCTTTGCTAGCTGTGCCTGGAAACCCACCAGCCTATGTTCCGGGCCCCTGCCTTCCAGCTGCCCTGCCTGGCAGACAAAGCCCCTCTCCTTTACCTCAGCCCTAACTCTCCCCTACCTCTCCACTCCCTCGCAGGCCCACTCAGCTCCCCTCTCAGCCCCTCCCTTGGCCTCCTACCCCCTGTTCCACTCAGGCCTGTCAGTTGCTCACCAAATACTCAGTAACATCCCTGCTGCAGTGAGTGGCTTTTTCCTTTAGCGACACAGAAAGATCTACAGGTCCTTTGAAAATACCCATTTTTCCTTTATTCTCTCCTCCATCAATTTCTCTAAGTGCAAGAGAAAAGGATAGAAATGTCCCCATCAGTGAGATCCACAATGCCCCTTTCCCCTTGAAGACAGAGGTGGAAAAAAGGCCCATGTTCTGAGTAGCTAACATTTGTCCTCTTTCTTTAGTAAATGAAAATGAACAATCTTTAATAACACTGGAGCACGAGATCCCCTCCTAAAGCGGTACTAGCTTGGCTACGCACATGTAAATATGCTGTGAAGGCCTTTGTTCCATCTGTCTCCGCGACCCCGGCCCTTCCTTCCCATACCTGCATACCTGTCCTTCCCTGCATCCCCTCTCAGGCAGGGTCGTTTCCTCCCTCTCTCCATCAGTTGAACCCCATCTTGCCAACTTCCAGGTTTTGTCTCCCCAGCCCCTCTGCCGCCCATGCTGGCCTTGTCATTTATTTGCATTGTACTAATTATTTCACCTCTCTTTCTGTCCTTGATTTTGAATGGATGATACTTTGGTGCTGGGTGTAGGATGGTAACATGCCTATGGAGAGACAGTCTTAAAACATACAGAGTCTTGTAAATCAATGTCACATCAATAAAAACAATTAATTGAGTTAAAGTTTTGAAAAAAGAATGTCAAGCCTCAAGGTCACCTATACCAGCAGAGACTAGTCCTTGGACCTCACTGGTGCAGCTGTCAGCTTCCTCAGCTACCAGATGGAAATGAACAGTTTCTTCCTCATCAGTGTTGCCATGAGAGTAATCGAGATGATGTTTCACATAGCTAAGCACATTGTTGACACACGGAGAATTCTTGCTAAATGTCAGATTTTATTGTGCTGTTGCTGATGATGGAGACAGAAAACATGAGCTGGGCCCAGAGAATGAAGCACGATTGATGGAATCAGTGAAATCATTGACCAAGCAAGAGGAAACACATCAGCCCAGGCAGCTTTCTGATCAGAAATATGTTGGGTTGTTTGCTTGACTTTTTTGATTCAGCCTGTGACATGTTGATCAATGGTTTCTCAGGAAAATGCTCCGGCCAGTGGGGTGTAGGGTGGCCCTTGGCAAAGACTGCTCTGGTCAACAGTAAGAATAAGAAGTGTTGACGATGCTCAGTCCACTCACCAACTGGAAATGAAGGGAAATTCTTCAACGGATCATTGTAATTCCCCACATCAGAAACTTGACCAAATAGCCAGAAGGACTGAAAGGGGCCTCTGCATGTTAACTCGTAGCAGCCTGGCTGAGTTTCAGGCAGGGTATCACTATGAGCTTCTGCTCTAGCACAGGCTGGTACGTTGCTCCTCTCATGAGTCAAGGAACTGCCCATGACCTTCTGACTCACCAGCACTCATCTTGCTGCAAAGTCTCTGTACAACGAGTTCCCCACCTCCAGGACCAATCAATGATCAAATTCATAACCAGCAGTTACTAAACAGTTATTGAACCAGTAGGTGTCAATTTCTATACTATTATATAATCACAACAAACCTACAAGGTGCAGACATCTGTCATCTGCTATTCACAGAGGAGATCAGGCTGCAACATTTGTGCAAATCACCCGAGGTCACATGTGTAGGTAGCAAAATGCAAACCCAATCCATGTTCTGAAGTTCACATTCTCAACTAGTGAACAGTGGGGACTACTAAGATCTCAGCCCATCTGAGTCAGAATTGGGATCAGTCATATAGCTCATGCTTTAAAAAGTGCCTGGAGGCAGCAAAGAACTACAAAAATATCCTCCATAGCTCCTAAAATCCTTTATTGCTCATCTATTTAGCACAACACTTATCTCCTAGGGAAGGAAAAAATCTCTATGAAATATATTCGTCAGTGTCCTCACTGTGTAGGGTTCCAGGGTGATTCTTGAGCAGATCTGAGTTTGAGAATCTTTACCCGGAAGTGCCTCCCTGCTTTGACCATCTTCTCTGGTAGAGACCCCAAACTCTGTTGTCCTTCCTGGCTTCAACATTCACCACCCCCCTGTAACATGACAGAATCCCCATCAATTATCCTGTTGGAGCTCAGCAGCCTCAGAATCCCTTTTTATTTTCTTTTATACCACTCAGATCTCTGGACTCTCCATTCGGTCTGTATGTCTTCACCTCTCCATCACCCAGGCCGGCAAACTCAATCACCCTAGATTCTCCTTTCAACTTGAGATCAATTAAAAGCTATAGACCCTGGGGCCTCCCCGGTGGCGCTGCGGTTAAGCGCTGCACTGTGGAGCTGTCGGCAGCGGTGACGCAAGTTCGAAGTCCGGCCGGGGAGAATTCCACATGGCGCAGCAGACCTCTCCTGCCTTGCCCGCTGCTCCCCTCAGCAGTGTATTTCCGTCACTCTGCCTGTTCTGCTCCCCACTCTGACTCTGGTGAACCCTCTCGCTGTCCCACGCCTCTGGCCTGTACCCCAGCTTGTATGTATAAATTAAAAAAAAAAAAATCTTAAAAAAAAAAAAAAAGCTATAGACCCTACAGTGCTAAATATTCTAGATTCAGAATAGTCCTGGAAACAGCTTTCCTTTGCTTTCCACTCCTGTGGTTTTACCTGTGTTTAAGAGTTTATTCCAACACCCTTGCTCTCCCCACTCCCCCCCCCACCCCAGGAGCCAGCTGATGGCTTGTCCTGACAATTCCCCTCTTCCCACCACCACACTCTAAGCCCATCCTCCTCCAAAGGAGCAAGGCTCCCAGGCCCCAAATGCTCTGTCATGGCAATCTGGTCACAGTGCGACCCATCCTGTCCCGGTTCTCTGACTCTGTGGTCAGACGTTCTCCCCCAGCCCAGCCTCGTCTCCTCTCGTTCCTGCCTCCTCGGCTCACGCTGTTCTCTCCTTGGAATGGTCTTGCTCTTCTCTCTGTAAAACCACCGCTAAATTTTCAGGAAGAACCTCCCGAAGGCATCTTTGCTGGTGGCTCTCGGGCAGCTCTGTCCCGGGAAAGGATGGGCAGACTGGGAACAGGCCGGCCAAACCTGAACCCAAACTATCCGCTTCGCAGCTGTGGGTCACAACCATGAGCTGCACGGAATGGGAGTAACAGCGACTGGTGGGCACGGGGCACGGAAGACACGTGTGTGGATTTCCCTCTGCAGAGTCATGTTCTCTGGCCTGTAATTTGATTTTCTCTTCTGTGAAACTGGGCTCAGAATACCTCCCCAGGAGCACTGCCGTGAGGGCTGGACCAATGAGTAGAGAGGGCTGGTCTGTTCCCTGACGCTGGTGTTCGCTATCGTGTATTTATTATTAATAGCACTTCTCGTCCTACTAGCATCCTACACATTTCCTGTGATGATCTTCCTTGGTACCTCCCTTCAAGTATTTACCCTTTTTTGGTCATATTTTCCATTGTCCCCCTGGACATGGAGTTGTGATTTATCAGTCTAGCCCAATCACTGAGGCCACCAGGATACCAACTGATCAACTAAATATATTAGTCTGCTCATTTTAAGATTGTCTTTTCCTTCCCCTGAACTGTGGGCTTCCCCATGCAGAGGCTGTTTCCGACTCCTCTTTATATGTGTTGTGGAACCTCAGGGATACCTGACACACAGACAGAGCTCAGGGTGCCTAGGGTTAGTTCAATTTGAGAAGAAAAAGAGCCCCCGCCCCCTGCAGGAACAGCGGGGGGTGTCCTTTGGGACACTGCAGTGAGACCTCCGGGTCTTTATGGGGCAGCCTCAAGCAGTGGACACCTGAGCAACACAGACAGCCGCGAATCAGAGTTTTCAGAATGTTCTAGCATCACAAGTGGTTGTGCAAGGAGGCGGTGCCGTGCAGCCCAGCGTGAGGGGTGGAAAGGAAGCAAACCCGCAGTCGCCCCTGGCTCGGATGCGCCAAACTACCCCTGAGCCTCGATTCACTCATCTGAGGCCAAATAAGAATCATATCACCAGCTCCATTACCAACTCCAAATGGCAAAGGGCAGAATCAGTGTCATCTCTAACCTTGCAGACACCCAGCCCATCATAGCAGCTCGTGGGTTCTAGGAATCCCCCTCACAGTCCCTGCCCTCTCCTGGGCTCTTAACATAAATGCCACCTACGGGAAGTGATGTGCTAAGTCGTGTGTCATAACCACGTGCATTCAGGTCCCCACAGGGGTGCTGGGAGGAGGGGAACGCTCCATCCACCAGTGCCACTTAGCCCGCAAGTGAACCCAAGTCGAGCAGCGGCCAGGCAGTGGCCAGGCCAGGCAGCAGCCAGGCAGCACTGATGCCCGCCTCACATCCAGCTTGTCTGGCACTAAATTCAGTTTCTCTCCTTGAGGCGCTGCTATCTTGAAGATGAAGGCCCAGTTTTAATTCTTGGCAAGCCCAGCTTTCAGAGAAGAAATGATTTAATGGACTGAAATGATGAGAAAGGAGCACCATCATGTCCCTTTAGAGACCAAAGAAGAATTTACTTTCATCTTTAGATAAAACATCTTTATCTTAGAAAGGCAAAAAAAATTAAAGAATAAAAAAGGGCCTCCCTGGTTGCGCAGCGGTTAAGCGCTGCTTTGCGGAGCTGTCGGTGCAGCAATGCGAGTTGGACGCCAGCCTGGGAGATTCCCACATGGCATGGCAGAACTCTCCTGCCTCGCCTGCCGCTCCCCTCAGCAGTGTATTTCCTTCGATCTGCCTGTTCTGCTCCCCACTGTCTCTGGTGAACCCTCTTGCTGCCCGACGCCTCTGGTCTGTACCCCAGCTTGTATGCATAAATAAATCTTTAAAAAAAAAAGAATAAAAAAAATGTTTTCCATTAAAAAAATAAAAGCCTCTTTCACTGAGTTAGATATATTATAGTTATCTATCTATCTATCTATCTATCTATCTATCTATCTATCTATCTACCTATCTATCTGTCTATCCATCCATCCATCCATGGCTATGATACTAATAATGCCCCACACCTATTATTTGAGGAAACACCCCCTGCCCTTTGATTCTCCCTCCTAAGGAGAAGAACAGAGCAAAACTTTGGCAAAAACCTCTCCCCGCATCTGTTCTTTGGGTATCTGTATTTTGAAAAAGAAAAGAATGGGGAGGAAAATAGCACTTCTCTCTCAAGATCTGAATTAATGTGACAGAAAGCAGAACAACTCGAGTTGAGAAGCTACAGGGAGATTTCGAGGTGCCATCGTATGAAGTAAGTGTGGATGATGTGGTATGGTGGGTGAATCTGATTTCTTAACGAGGGAAATGCCCCTTTCATCACCAGCAGGCAGAGTCACTGCTCAGAGGGGTAGGGAGAAAGGTTAGAGTTCCCCAGGGGAGGTTGATTCTGATCTGTTGACATGACCAAGAGAATTATCTATGACACCAACTTGCAGCACTTAAAGAGCTTAAGAGCCTCACCTCAGCACTCAGTTACATGCTGATGGGTTTAATCTGGAAGAAAAGACCCACCGGGCTGGAAGAAATCTGGTGCTTAAGTGAGCAGCACATCATCAAATCTCGGAACTGGAAGCAACGCTGAAGATTTCATTCATACCATTCCCTGATTCTACAGGTAAAGAGACTAAGGCCCAGAAAGGTGAAGGAACTTGCCTAAGATCACACAGCCTGCTCAAGGCAAGAGCCGAATGCTCTTGGCAGCAATGCAACACTCTATGACATCAAACGGCAAATGAGTAAGTCACAGCCTGATGGGAAGTGAAGAGGATCATGAAAGGACCCTAAAGCAACCAGCTATGCCTTTATCTATAGCCACAACCTTCCCCAACCAAAATTCTGAGTCTACCCTTTCCTGGCTTGGAGACATAAAATGAATGTGTCAACATCCTCAAGTAGAAGAACCATGCCCTTGTTCAATTTTTGTGCCTGTCAGATTCCCTCTCACTGTCTTCTGTCTCCAGTAAAGCACCACACTTTTCAGGCGAGGAGGAGGGGGTGCTGGCAGCATGGAACCCAGTGTGGAAGGACTATGGGGCCGGACTGTAGCTGCTTTTGGGGTGGGTGGGGTGGGTAACAACACCCAGGGAGGAGATCCTGTACCTTGAAAACACAAATACCATTGTAAACCAAAGTTAACTCAATAAAAATTTTAAGAAAAAATTTTAGGGGGCCCCCCTGGTGGTGCAGGGGTTACAGTCTCAGGGCCGTCCAACTATCCCCAGCCACTTTGGCCAGAGTTCAATCCCTAGCCAGGGAGCTCCCCACATGATACAGCAGAACTCTTCTGCCTCACCCGCTGCTCCCTTCAGCAGTGTGTTTCAGTAGATCCACCTGTTCTGCTCCCACTTTGTCTCTTGTGAATCCCTCACACCCCCTGTACCTCTGGCCAGCACCCCAGTTCTTGTATGCATAAATGAGTAAAAATAAAATCTTTTTTTTTTAAAGGAAAATTTTTTTAAAGTCAAAATTGCTAAAATGAAAGATAGCTTTAAGTTCCATAATTTAATCTTTCCTCCTTGTTCTCATGGAAGAATGTTTTTGCTATGAAATCTCTACTCAGTATTAGAGTAGAATACAGCTGTTTCCTTTTCTCGCTGCTTCTCAATTATTCTAAAATGTGGGGTTTCTCAGTCAGTAACTTCTATTGACTCATTTTAAAGCAAAAATATTTCGGCACATTCATATAAGTCACCCGAAAGCTAAACAGCCCCCGCAACTATCTAAGAACCACAAAAACTCAAGAAAAATTATCTAATTTGGCATTGCTTTCAATAAGACAAATATTTTGTGAAAATATTGATAAAACAACATAACTTATGATTTCTCAGAAAACGAAGGCAGGAAAAACAAATTTCTTAAACCAAAAAAATTAAATAATGGTGAAAGAAAAGAATGAATGCATTGACTCTATTTTCTTTTTGTAATTTAAACCACCATCCTCCCAAATTCATAACAATGAATGAATTTTTAATATAAATATAAGAAAAATTTATCTCACTTCCATTCAAACCTATAATGAAATATATACCTTTTTACGTTTGCAGATTTATGCTATATCATTAAATAGTATTTTGTGCATTTATTCGCAGAGGCCTTGACTTTTTATTACATTCCTATTTTTCCCAATTAAAAAAACTTTAAATCCGCAGAAAAGGTTTTTAAAAAATCACCTAATTTGCCCTTCATCCTTGAGCAATTATTCACATTTTGCCACATTTGAGCTCTCTGGCTTTCTTTCACAAACTATTTGAAGGTAAGTTGCACAAATCAGAACGTTTCACCCGTAAAAACTCTTGCATGAACTAAGAACAGAGACATTCTACTACATAACCACAATACCATGATCACACCCAAGAAGCTTAGCACAGAATGAGAGATGCTTTTAATGTAACTTAACTCAGAACAGAATGTGTTCAGAGAAAACGGATTGTTCACTGCCTAGTTCCACTTACTGGAAAAACTTAACCTCAAGTATCTTCAACCTGGGGGATTTGATCAGCAGGGTCTTGATTTTGCACTAAAACAAGCCTGGGGCTCTGTCTCCATTGCCCACCTTACCACCCTGCAGGCTTTGAGCCGTTCACATCTCAGGCACAGGGATGCTAAAGAAACGCAGCTAAGACTGCATCCTTTCCTGTCTCAGGAGCTGGCTTCTAGCCTCTTCGGCAAAGGCATGAAATATCACAAGCTTTGTGATGAGGCATGACATTACACAAGCTTTGGAGAGGCTTTTGAAACAAGGGGGAAGCAAGACCAATTCAAATTGATTTGAAAAAAATATATATACTTTATATATATATATATATATATATATATATATAGTTTATTTCCATTTCACAGAAGTCTTGTGAACACTGATCCAGCTCAGAGCATCACCTATTTTCCCTGTGGCTGCTGGGATCTTATTTGCTCTTCTTGGCATTTCTAATGGGGAATGCTAGTAACGCCTCAAGTTTCTTGTAAATGCCCCCACCACCTCACTCTGGTTGGGTGAAACTACAGCTGGAGTGGTGAGGAGAGGCAAAGTGATACCAAAAGAGGAGAAAGAACAAGTTCATGCACACCCAAATGGCTGAATTTGAAAATGACCACAAGAAACGTGAAATGAGAGTCATTCATTAAGAGAGTTGCCACTTAAAAAAAAATTAGCACAGTTTCCAAAGACACAAAGAAATAACTTGCAAGCTCTAGGGAGGGTTCCTAGAACACTTCTGTCTTGAACGTTCTTCAAATAAAAACATAGCTAGAGTGTCTGTAGAATAAATAACATGCTGTCTTTCAGGACAGAGGCCCTCAAGCAAGGGATTAAGGCGCATTGGAGAGGATTGCAGGATCAGCAGAGTTTTCCAGCTTGCTGTATAAGTCTTCCACTTGTTATTCAAATGGAAATCCTGTATGATCCAGCAGTAACTGCTTGAAATGTGCCCAAAAAGTATGAAAACTCCAATTCGAAATGACTCATGTCTTCCTCTGTCCACAACTGCCAAGTCATGGAAGTAACCTAAGTGCCCATTGACAGACAGTTGGAAAAAGAAATTGTGGAACAGCTACTCGGTGGAATATTACTCAGCTATTAAGAAGATGAAATAGTGCCTGTTAGGACAAAATGGATAGACCTTAAGGTGATGATACTAATAAGTGAAATAAGCCAGAAAGTGAAAGACATGTATTGGATGGTTTTGCTTAGCTGTGGAATATAAATAACCACGTGCTGGAAAAATACAGCAAAAACAAATCTTAGATTTAGTGAAAAATTACTGGTTACCAAAGGGAATGGGAGGTGGGTTAGAGGGAGGTGGGGAAAGGGAAAGGAAGGGGTGGGGCACTGGTATGGGAGGTTTGGTGGAGGGTGAGTGAAGCATGTGCATCTATTTGGGAGTAAAAATGTCACCCCAAAGCTAGATAGACAAGGAAATGACCGAGATTAATTAAAAAAATATAAAGAGCGACATCTGGGGAGCAAATACACTTTCTGATAAAAAAGGAAACCCGATGTTTTTCAAAACTGGAAAAAATTATCGAGGGTTTGTAATTCCCAGAGCTACAAGTGCTAAATCACCAAAGGAAGTGAAAACTGTAGTTTTGTATTTGTAAGATGACTAACAAGAAGAAGAAAATGAATAAATTTCACATATGCATTGCAAATATGAAACTTCCACTTCAGCTCCTTTTTTAACAATTGCTTTTTATTTGTCAGATATTTTCCTCAAAAGAAATGCAAGTGGGTGATAAAAATAGGTAAGCAGAAACTTTGTAAAGGATATTTTACAATGTTTAGGAAGAGAGCATCCAGCAATGCATGCAACAAAAACTGCAGGTCCATGGCAAATTCTGCATACGAACTTTTCATAGATCTGCAAAGATTTAAAAATGTTTCAGCCTGATGAATCTGCTGAGTGTAGACATCTAGATAACTATCTCAACAATAGTGTAGACCTGGAACGCAGGAGGTGAGGTGGTTTCTGAGATTCTCTTTGTGCTCGCACAGAGTCAAAGCTCTTTTTCTTTTATCTGCAAGTAGAAAATGTCATAATGAACTCCCCAACTTTATAATCTGTTGTTTCTTTTTTCCCCTGGCTTTTGTCCAGGATCACACATATATCCATATATCCTATGGTCTTGGGAGCAGAAATTCCCAGAGCTCTTCCCTGAGGTGTCCCCTTCCCTTCCCCTCACACCTAAACACAAAGTGCTCAGATGCCTACAGCCTAACCAAATGAGAACTAAGTCGCCTTTGCTGTTCAACTTGTAGCTTAATTCCTACTTTGTTGTCAGAACTGAGGTGACTGGGCTTTGCACCCGTGACAGGTCTTCACCACCTTGCCATCCATTTCCTGGGGGAAGAGGAACAGGGCTTTTACCAGGTCCTTCCATCCTCTGCTTTATGTCGTCTTTCCATGGCTGGAACTCGCACCCTCTTACAGAACAAACCTAAATCCCCCCTTTAAGCATAAACTCTCTGTTATGCTCATTTTGGCAGGTGATGACTCTCCTAGAAGTAATTTGAAGAATGTCTTCCAGGCCATGTGGCCCTTATCAGGTTTGCTTGGTGCTTAACCTCATCTTCTGACTGGACTTTTTCAATATGTCTTGTCTCTACACTAGCACTTAGTAGATTTCTTGGAATGTTTAGGCATGCAACATAGGATATCACTAGTGGAAGTGAAAAACTCAGTCATTTTAAAGTCCCTCCTGCCTCTTTCCAAATTCTCAGAACCACTTGAAAAGGAGCACATTTTCTGAGAAGCACAGCTCTCCGTTATCCTCTTTACAAATATCCAAGCTCACGCTGAGGCAACTAGAACCCTGGGACCCTTGAGACCATTGCAGATCAGTCAGACATCCTTGTCCAGACCTGGTTGTCCTCTGCAGCTAATCTGTAGGCCCTCAGGTGTGGTCAACCAGGCATCCCAACCTGGGGTGGGTGGACCCAAGGTACCCACAGCATATTCTTGAAATTACTTGGAAGTGGTTTTGTTCTGGATCGCTGCACTTGTATGAAGAAAGAAAAGAAAAGGTTCATTCTAGGAAGAGTGGGTGGAAGTTGGGCCTTCAAGGAGCAGGCTACTTGTGAACCTCATTCATCTCTGGGGTGAGCACAAACAGAGAGCCATACAATGCCGCCGCGGGGAGCCTCACTGGCTGACAGAAGCTGCTTCCTCTCCTGAGTCTGCCCTGGATTTTTTTTCCCACCACTGGCCATACCTGTGGGGGTTCTGGAAAGTTCTGATGCTCAGGTTGCATTGAAGACTGATGAACTCTTCGGGGCTGGAGCTCAGGCTGCTCCTGTCTTAGAACCTCCGAGCAGAATTCTAATGGACACCTAGAGGTAAGAGTCACTCTCCAGGGACTCTGGAATGTGCACGTGACATGATCCTCATCGAGGATCTCAGTGGGCTTTAGAGAACACAAACAAGCAGATGAACTAAATAAAACAAAAATAAGCACTTGGGTTCTAAGACCAATGAGCGGTTACCAGAAGGGTAGGGGGCAGGCATGGGTGAATCAGGACAAAGGGGACAAATGTGTGTTAAAGGGGAGACACTTGGGGTTGTTCTTTTTTTTTTAATATATATTTTTATTGTTATTTATGTCTTTTACATTTTGTACTCCCCTTGGGTAGCCCACCACCAATTCACCCATGATCCATCTCCATGGTCCCTTGTGTTCTTTTCTATTCCATTTTGTGCGATTTTCCTTCCCTCCCTCTGCCTCCCCCTCCCTTTTTTAAGATTTATTTATTTATGCATACAAGAGCTGGGGTGTAGGCCAGAGGTGTGGAGTGGTGAGAGGATTCACCGGAGACAGAGTGGGGAGCAGAACAGGCAGATCAGAAATACACTGCTGAGGAGAGCAGCGGGTGAGGCAGGAGAGGTCTGCTGTGCCATGTGGGAAGCTCCCTGGCTGGGATCGAACTCGTGCTGCAGTGGCTGCTGATAGCTTCATAGTGCTGAGACCTAACCCCTGTGCCACCACGGAGGCCCGACACTTGGGTTTTTATGAATGAAATTGATGGAGCCTATACTCGGCTCATTCGCAATGATGAGCACCTGAAATTTTTATAATGTGCCATGCAATGTTACTTCAACAAAATAAACAAATACATAAAGCTAAGAGAAATGGGGGGGGGTGGCGGCGGGGATGCGTCCCGGCCTGTAGTTTCTGGAGATTGTCTAAATATGGGTTTCCTGAAGTAGAGCTGAGTACATTGCTCATTATTATTTAAGCCTGCCTGAGGCTTGCTTTGGGGTTACGTTGAGAGAACATTCTGATCAAGACTTGGGGGAGTTTCCTTTGCCCTGAGGAAGAAACTCCTGGGAACCAGGATCTTGGTCCAGGCAGCCTCTTGCCATGTGACTTCCTGTTTGAAACTTGGTCTCATTTTATCTAATCATTCCTCTGCAAGTGGGAGAACGATGACTCCACTACAGGTTCCAGAAGGTTTGTGAGGCCTTCCTGATGCAGCCTAGGTAGGAGGGGAGTGTGGTGGGTTGGAGGTGCTTTCTTCCAGCATTAGTTTCCATGCATTTGTTTCCAGCAATAGGTTCCATGTCTTGGTGCATGCATGTATGCATATGTGTGCACGTATGTATGCATGTAGCCTTTGTTGATAACGTTATGGAAGTGTCAGGTGCACAGCGCTATAAGCCACCATGTGCATATGCTGTATCATGTTCACCACGCAAAGTCTAGTTTCCACACTTCAACATACAATTGGCCCCTTTTACCTGATTTACTCACTCCCTCTTTCCTCCTTCCCTTCTGGTAACCACTAACAGAACAGAGCTTCTAGTGGTGCTCGTTTCCAGGGCTGGGGTTAGGGAAGCCTGGGTTACTCAGGACTGCAGGAGGTCCAGAAGCATGTTACTTTGAAAGCTCCACTGTGAGGCCCTCTGGAAACATCGAAAGGACTAGAAGATGTGTTATGAACCCTTTCTCCTACAACTCTTGGCACACAGTTTTCCAAAATAGATCTTTGCACAGTTCTCGGCCTTCGCTAGCTAAAAACTGATTCATACCAAAGAGTAAAGAGTATTGGTTTTTTTTTTTTTTTTTAGTGAAAAGTTCAGTAAAATGGAGTCGCCAATACAAGATGGGTCAAATAAGTCAGCCTTGACATCCCTTTTCACACTGTATCCACTTTAGAGATCAGAAAACTAAAAAGACAAAGAAAGCGGCAGGGGCGAGTCTGAAATTCCGGGCTATCTGAACACACAAACACCTTACCCTACCTGCTTAACTTCTGGCTCCCACTCTGCTTCACCTCTATCCTGTGCAGAAAATCAAGAGCCCTGACTCCAGCTTGGTATCTCCACCCCAGTTACCTGAGCGCGCAAGCCTCACTCCCAAGGCTCACCCCTGTGTCTGTTGGAAAGTGATCACGCCCAGGTCAGCGACAGCTCCCTGCCCCCGCCTTCCTGGCTCCAAATCACCCTGCAAGTCCAAAAGACCTTCCTTCTCTGCTTTTTCTTCCCTTGGTCCTCCAACCCTGAGCCTTAAGATTCGATCAGCACCCTGACTCATATACCCTCCCACCCCAATGATGCAGCCACAGGCAGGGAAGTCAACTCTGGAAGGAAGAGAGGGCAGAACCTTCTCCTCAGGGCAGGGGCCTTGGGTCTCCTTGGTGGTGGGGCAGAGGCAGGATGCCAGGCTGTGCACTCAGCTGGGGTGGACCCCCAGTTGAGCTCCATGTGCGCTGCAATCACCTCATCACTATGGGATGGACTCACAAGTCCCAGCAGGCTTGTTATGAGATCATTCTCCCCTGGCCATGACGCCACCTTCTGTTGAGGGGTCACAGCGATGACTGAACTCCCCCGAGGCCACAGTTAGGATGGTTTTGGTTCTCCCTATTTTTCTCAGATCTCTTTTCTCCAGACCTTCCAGCTCCCTTCTGACCAAAGGTGGGCCTACTTCTGAAAGAGCAGTCAATCTGTGGACTTGGGGTAGAGCCCCAGGATTGGAGATCCCACACCCAGGTCTCTGAAGCACAGACTTGGGCCCTACAAGGCTCTTTCCCACACAGGAGTCACCACTCCATGCAGAGCAGCGACCTCTGATGCCAACTACCCAAGCTGAGTGAACTTCACGGCTGAGGGTTATAGCCCCCCAAAACCATCTTCACTTCTGACAGCAGCCATCAGTTCTGGGGTCCCCAGCATTTCTGATCAATGTGCTACAAACTCGAGGGCTCCCAAATCCTCTCAGGTTTGAGAATCCACTGAAATGACTCATAAAATGCAGGAAAACAAAATAAATAGGACTCCATGTTTATCATAAAGGCTACCAAGCCAAAGGGCTGGGCTGAGGTCCAGATGAAGAGCTTCTGTGCCTTTGCACATGTCCTCGGGGGATCACCTCCCAGCATACCAACATAGTTGCCAACCAGGAAGCTTCACTGGCCTTGAGATCCAAAGTTTTTATTGGGGGTTCATTATGGGCATGATTGACTAACTGGCCACAAGGTAGACTCAATCAGGGGAATTGGAGAAAATTAAATAATATGCTTCTGCAAACTTAATTTTTTCAAGGGAGCAATGTCTCCAAAGCACTCTTGTGCACTGTCCTTTTAGGCGTGCTCCTTGGACACTTAGGCATTGTTGGTGGCATCTCAGGAACCATGTTCTGGAAGGCCCAGGTTATGGAGGCTTCCTTCCATGGTGTCTGGGTTCCAAGAAGGCAAGACAGGAGATGCACATCAGAAACCAAGAGAAAAAGGTGCAGAATTGTACCCCTCCCCACGAAGTCTAAAAGTAGAGGTGCTCAGTCAAACAGTGGGTAGCGAGGTGTGGACCTATTTTCACCACCTTGCTGCCAGATGGATTCAAGCCAGTTTCAATGGTTTTGACAATGAAACTCACCTGGGTGTGTGTGGTTTGGCTTTGTTCTGCAGGCGTAGATACTCACCAAAGTTAAAGTGAAACCTTTGAACTGATGTCTTCTAAAAAGGCTATAATGTAGTATGTAATATACTGTAATGTGTGCCTCAATTTCATGTCAACTGAAACTAACCTCACAGCCCAAAAGGATCTACCTCCCCAGTGAGAGATCCCCTGGAGTCCGCTACAGACTGACTCAGAACGAGGGTCACCTGGACCCCCAAACAAACTCCATTCACTTCAGAACCTTCTCCTTTAAACATACTTCTAACACGCACAGATGATTCTACAAATCCTTCAAATTTCTACCCACATGAAATTATCAATATACACATATACGTATATAAATATATAGCACACCTGTATTCCCATATATGCCCAACATCTGTATTACTGTGTGTCTATGTATATGGCTCTGAATCTTGCTTTTTACTTAGTAGTGATATGACTTGAAGAAGTTTCCATGTCAGTATATACTGATCTATCTCATTTGGTTAATAACCACAAAATATTTCATATTATGTATATACCTTAATTTATCTAGTCTCCTATTTAGACAAAGGCGCTTTCCCTAGCTCTCCCCTCTTTTTTTTTTGCCTTACAAATAATTCTGCTATAAATATCCTTAGATATAGAGATAGACAGATAAGATTAGATAGACGACATAGATTATTGATATAGATAGATGATAGAGAGAATGTACTTAAAAATATACATCCTTAAAAATAAAGATAAAATTAACTGACAAAGGGAATGAACTTTACATCCTGATAGGGATTATGTACCAAAATGATTGTGCAAATTTACACCCCCACCAGACCTCCAGGCAAACCTCACCAATATTAGATTTTGTCCATTTATTTGGTGTCAGTTAAACAGATGATCATTTACACTGCATCATCTTTTTGATTTGTATTTCTTTATGAATATAACTGAGAAATCTGTCCCATGTTTGATAGCTATTTGCTTTTTTATTGTCATTGAACTACTGATAGTCTTTCAATAGAATCATTCACCTCTTTCTTGCTGAAATGACTAGCTCTTTGTAAAATAAAGAGCGAAGCCCACAGTCAATCATGTGTGGTACAAACTTTTCCTTTGTTTATATTTTGACTTTGCGTATTTTTTTGAAAAGTTAAATTTGGTGGGGGGCAAAATTAGTCAATATTTTCCTCCATTACTTTCCTCAAGTTTACTTTTTAAATCAACTACCTTTTCTTAGAACTTACGCTATAACTATTTTTAATCTATTCATTGCTTTCAAAAGGCAGTGGTTGTTAATTCGTAAACTCAGTGATTCCTGAATAACGTTTCTCTGAAAGCTTTGGCATTTGCAGTTAGACCCTTTTCCTTTCTGTATATCAGATTTGACAAGGTCAAATCCCATTAGCTGCTTCTCTTCCCCATTATATCGGTGTGTAAATGATTAGTATTTGAAGACATCAGTTAAATAATTATATTAACATTCATGGTAACAACTATCAAGTTTCCTGATTCCCTTTTGTTGTGAAAGCTATTAAATTATGAAATTTTATGCACAGGGTACCTTATTCAACTCCAGTGTCTTTTACTTTTTGTTACTTAGGGTAATACTCCTTTCACTGAAAACTTTGAATGGAGCATTATAGAGGCTATAAAGAAAATTACCACCAAAAATTTTAAAGATATTGAGGTTGGGAGGGAAATAGTTACAGTACTGACAAAAAATGCTAGTCATATTTGACTTTTTTCAATCTGAGAGAACTAAAATAGTTCACCTGGGTTCTAAGAATCCCAGCATAGGTTTTAAAGAACTGAAAAGTATCAGGGAAGCTTTCACAAGTAAAAAGCCAACCAATAGGTATTTGTATTCATCAGCTAGGGTTGTCATAACAAAGCACCACAGACTGGGTAGCTCAAACAATAAAATTGATTCTGTCACAGTTCTGGAGGCTGAAATTTCAAGATCCAGGTGCTCGCATGGTTAGTTTCCTGAGTCCTTTCTCCTTGCCTTGCAGATGGCTGATCTCTTGCTGCCCCTTCATGTGGCCTTTCTTCTCTGCCTGAGCATGCCTGGTGTCCTGGTGTTCCTCTTCTTAAAAGGACACCAGTCAGAGAGAATTAGGACCTATCCTAAATGTATCATTTTTACCTTAATCACCTCTTTAAAGCCCTAACCTCCAAAACTGGCTTCATGCTAAGAAGCTGAAGGTTAGGACATCAATCTATGAATTTTGTGGGGACACAATTCAGTATTTAATTATCAAATATAACATGAAGTATAAAGGTATCCAGACCAAGGACTGGGGTAGGAGCATTCCTCATTTTGTTTCCTCATGGTAGCAGAAAGGCTGCCTCAGCCCCAGGTATTACATGCATAATCCAAGGAAGAAGAAATAGGAAAGATGTGCCAGTGTTTTCTGACTGTCATAGAGGCTTCCTGATAGATTTCCTTTTCCATTTCACTTGCCAGAAACAAGAAACATGGCTATATCTGGACGCAAGAGAGGTGAACATGTTCAAAACTTATGTCTATAGTTAAAGTAGTTAGGGAAGGAAGGACGTTGGAAGTGGGGTGAGTCAACAGTGCCTGTCACACAGATTCTTCTCTAATGTCCTGGGGCCATGATTTCCTTTCATTTTGATATGTGACTTGTGTTGTGGTTCTAGTGACTTCTGAGAATGGGTCAAGTCTTGCTAAAAGCTGCTATGGTTGGAGGGTTTATCATTTATCAAATGTGAAATTGCTCTTCCAACATTCACCCCAATCCTGCATTTTTATTACATTTCTGTAACTCCAATCCTTATGCAACAAATGGGTATTGATTTTATACTTTAAAAGAACAATGGGTAGAAAAAATAAAATAGCAAAATACAGAAATTTAATTTTATTGGGTGAACAGAAAAGATTTGAATTCATTTTGAAACCAACGTGGGAGGGTGAAAATATGAGAAACACATTATACGTAAAACGTGAATTGACAAGGGACCCTGCAGATCATCTGGTCTATTATCCTTTTCCGATCTGCAAGAAAACAGTGCCTTAGCGCCTTGATCAAGGTCATTCAATAAATGAGTGGAGGAGTGAAAACAATAACCCAGATCCCCCTCCATTCTTAGAATAACATTCTTTATCTTACCACATTCTTTCTCTTATATAAATTTATACATTGTTTCAATGTGCTTAGAACTTTAGAATCTATAGCATGACATGTCACTCCTTCTCATTAAGGTGGAACCCTTGGCTATTTTCTGGAGGGACTTACTGGCCTGCAGTTCTGCCTCTCATTACTCCAGCCAAACCAGACGCTCAGAACCTAACTGGCCCAATAGCTCTGTTTTGTTTTATTTTATTTTTTAAAATGTAGTTATTGTTTCTAACGCCTTTGTTAATTTTTGTAACTCCACTTTATAATGTGGCTATTTATGATGTCTCAGAATGCATGTTGAAATCCTAACCAACCCACCCTCCTACTACCTCATTTGTGACCTTATTTGGAAAAAGAGTCATGTTGATGGGCTTAGTTAAGATGTCTTGCTGGATTAAGGTATATCCAGTGTGAGCGGTGTCTTTACATCACAGGGGATAAAGACAGAGGAAGAAGATGGCCACTAGGGACAAAGGCAGAGATTGGACTGATGTGGCCATAAGCCAAGGAATGCTGGGGATCATGGCCACCCCCAGAAACTAGGGGGGAGAGAGCATAGCCTTGCCAACACCTTGGCATTGGACTTGTGAAATCCAGAACTGGGAGCTGATGAATTTCTGTGGCTTAGCCTGTCCAGTGTATGATTACTCAGCACAGACGCTGAGCCTCATGAAGTAGAAAACCCACTCAGCCAGTGTTTAGACGGAGGTTTTCCTAGTCCCGAAAGAGTCACTTTACATACAACAGGACAGCACATTCCCCACCTTGATGGCCCCATCCAGACACCCTGGAAGTGGATAGGGAAGAGAGAGACCCTCAGGAGGTTTTTCCTTTTGTGAGCTGCAGTGGTACAAGGCAGGCTGGCTCGAAGCAAGACTACCACATAAAGTAACCACAAGCCCATCGTTTAACTGAAAAATACACATGGTAGGAATACAAATCCAGTTAGGAAAGGCTTCCTTTCTGCATTTAATTTTTACCTTTGTGTTTGAATTTGTATTGAAGTAACTTTGGCCTATAACATTATATAGGTTTTAGGTGTTCAGCCTTCTAGTTTGACATCTATATAGGTTACCTTATTCTTATGCACTCGATGCTTTTCTGCCGTGAACTCAATTAAGCCACAGAGAATTCAAAATAAATCGACAAAAAACAAAACAACCTCCCCAAAAACAAACAAAATCCCACCATGTCCTGCTTTCCCTCAGTGAACTCAGTTATAAACCCACAGAAGAAACTCAGGATTTCCTCCTAAACTCTGATCAGCGAACATAAATATCGATCAGTGAACATAAATATTGCCCCATTCAAAAAAGAAAAACAAAAGGAGGAAAGAATGAAAGAACAAAAGAAAGAAAGATAGTGGGAACTTACTCTCTTGAATGGATTTCCCTCTTTTCAGACATCATAGAGCAGAAAAGAAACTTATCTAGACCAACCGAGTACTCTCCCACCCACACACAAAAGGCTGAAATTGGGGTATGGTTAATCATTTCACAAATAGAGACCTTTCTGAGGAGAACAGGAAGAGCTTTAACTCAGTTGAGATTCCCAAAATAAAATCAGAGAATTCACAAAATAAAACCAGGCCGAAGGGGAAAGAGAAAAATACTGAAAGAACAGGCCTGAGGTTTATTCTAGCAACCTGTGCCTCAGACCCCAGGCCTTCTCTCCATCCCTCTGGGCACCTGAATCTCTGAGGAATTTTATCTGGAATGTGATGGGGAAAAATGCGGTTCTAGGAAGAACTGTTACAATCAAGCCGGTGCTTGCATTCCTCACCTGAAACCTGTGAGGACGACAAAATGGAACTTTCTATAACAGGAGTCAACTTCTATTTGAGTGTCCATTTCACTTTTGGCAGAAACTTCTTTTAGCCAAATCAGGTCCTCCACCTGCACCGCGACCCTAGGAAGGTGCTCAAACATGAACGCCGAGCCAAGTTGCACCACTCTTGTGTATACAGGAAACCCCTCAACTGCTGCCCATGCTGGGCAGCCCATGAGCTGCCTTGGGCCATCTTCCCAGACACATGATTTCTATTTTGTCTTTCTTGGTAAGTCCCTTTTACCCCAGGGCCATCCCTGCCCCATACCCATCTCACCTCCCCTCTCCCATCACCGCTGCACTGCAGTCACCTAGGGCTTCAGAGGAAAGCTCTTCACAACACAAAGTCATTGAAAACTCTGTACCCTGCTTGCGCTTTCACCCTCTAAGGATCAAATATAATATATTAGGGTCCCTCCACACCATAAAGGAAGTATGCAGCCATTAAAAATCCTAGGTTGCTGTCAGACTGATCTTTTGTCTCCTTTCGTGTTACTTTGGACTCCAAAGAATTAACCACAAATAAGGGTCTTGGCATAGAGCAAAAGGGGAACATGATTTTTGGGCCATAATATTTATATAACACATATGCACACATGTTCTCCGTGTCAGACATGCTGGATATTTCATTCACTTTTGGTGGAACCAGAAGTAGTTGCTACACAGCCCTGGTGATGAGTTATTTGGCATAAATATTAAACATTTTGAACAGCCATGCATTCTCTTTGGAAACATTTCAACCCTATGTAAAAAGTGACATATATCCCCTCACCAAAGACTATTAACATGATATTTACTAAAGTCAGACTTAAATATTGAATAACTGGAAAGAATTAAAAAAAAACAACCCAAAAGAGACCTCTAAAATATACCAGGATACTTTCACATAACAAAGGAACTATGCAGCCATTAAAATGTGTTGTAGATGAATATTTAACCTCTTGAAAAATATCGATGACCATTTGGAAAGTTCATAATACAAAATAACATTTGCGGCATTGCTTTTGTAAAAACATATTTGCATAACATATGTAAATGGTGTACTGTGATATGCATATATGTAAATATGCATTTGTACTACGTGATGAGATAAAAAAAATCTCTGAGAGTCAAAATGTTAATATTAGTATCCCTAGGATAATTATTTTATTTTATTTTTTAAAGATTGATTTATTTATGCATACAAGCTGGGGTACAGGCCAGAGGCGTGGGGGTGGCGAGAGATTTCACCAGAGACAGATTGGGGAGCAGAACAGGCAGATCGACGGAAATAGACTGCTGAGGGGAGCAGTGGGCAAGGCAGGAGAGGTCTGCCGTGCCATGTGGGAATCTCCCTGGCCAGGCGTTGAACTCGCATTGCTGCTGCCGACAGCTCCACAGAGCAGTGCTTAACTGCTGTGCCACCAGGGATGCCCTCCCTAGGACAATTTAAATATGTTTTTCTTTTTCTAAAATGTTCACAATGCATAAGTTGAATCTGTATTACTTATAGTCATATACCTTTTTAAAAGGTAACACACAATCATTTAAATATTTTGTTCTTTCCATCAAAATATTCTCTCCAGCAAAAACCCAATAAAAGACAGTACAGTCTCTAGTCAAGTTTGAAGAAGGCACTTCACAGAAATGAAACCAATTTGTTTTTCCCACTATGTGTCTAAACTGGAGGCTAACGATAATACTGTCTGCTAAATTCAAAATGAATTCACAACAACCAAAAACAACTCCTCAGAAAACAAACCAAAAATGCCACCATTTAACCCACACTGTTTCAGTGACTATTAAATTCACTTTCTAGTTGATTGTTGAATCCTTCCCCCTTGTTCTTCCTGTAAAATGAACCATTAGATCAATGAGCACATGAGCCAGGCAGATTCTGTTCATCACTGGCAATGCTGAATTCCAAGAGTATAGAAATTGCTCAAATTTGGAATCAAAGCTGTATAGGACAAGTTTAAAAGGACAAGTAGGATAGAGATGCCTTTGGGGGTTTGACTCCAAGGATAAGGGAAACAAAAGCAAAATTAAATAAATGGGACTACATCAAACTAAAATGCTTCTGCACAGTCCAAGAAACCATGATAAAAATGGAAAGGCAACTTACTGAATGGGAGGAGATATTCATAGCTCACATCCCACAAAGGGTTAATAGCCAAAATATACAAAGAACTCATACAATTCAACAACAAGAACATGCAATCCAATTAAAAAAATAGGCATAGGATCCGAATGGATGTTTCTCCAAAGAAGACATCCAGGAAAACAACAGGCACTTGAAAAAATGTCCGTCATCAATTCAAAACCACAGTGAGATACCATCTCATACCTGTGAGCATGTCTTATACTAAAAAGGCAAGAAACAAATATTGATGAGGGTATAGAGTAAAGGAAATTCTAGTGTATTCTTGGTGGGAATGCAAACTACTACAGTTTGAAAAACAGTATGGTGATTCCTCTAAAATATTGTTAACAAGAAATACATATGATCCAGATATTCCACTGCTGGGAATTTATCTAAAGAATTTGAAAGTACTAATTGAAAGAGATCTATGCATCCATCTGTTTATTACAGCATTGTTTTCAAGAGTCCAGATATAGAAACAACCTAAATGCCCATTGGTGGATAACTGGATAAAGAAGATGTGGTGTATCTGCTAGTGGAACACTGCTCAGCTCCAAAAATGATGAAATCTTGCCATTTACAACAACATGGATGGAACTAGAGGGTATTAGGTAACATGAAATAAGTCAGAGGCCATATGATGTCACTCCTATTTGGAAGATTAAAAACAAACAAGCAAACAAAACAAAACAAAAACAAACTCTACTATCATTCAAAAAAAAAAAATGGTGGTTTCCAGAGGGAAAGAAGAAGGGCTGGGTGGCTTGGGGAAAGGATGTCATTTGTGTGACAGTGAATGGAAACTCACCCTTAGGTTGTGATAATCAGGCTGTATGTGCAGGTGTCAAACTATAAGGCTGAAATCTGTGTCATGTTTTAAGCCAGTGCCACCTCAACAAAAAAATTTTTTAAATAAAACTAAGAGGACAAGTGAGAAGGGTCTAATGAAAAGGAAGTGCATCTATAAAAAGTGGCACATAAAATTGTATATACACCATAAAGAATCATGAAGAAAAAGTCCAAGGTGGAAGGTCTCTTAGTAATAGAAGAGTGAGTTATTACTATACATCATTATGCTAATATTAATTTTTGGGATAATGTACTTCACAGAAATGAAAAGCATTTGATGTTGAAAAAATAAAAACTCATGAACTTGATACCAGGCAGATGTGGCATTAAAACTGGCCAAGGGCACTGCCCAAATTGTTAACTGGTCACTATCATAGTTCTGCACCTGCATGCACCATCGCAAGACTACTCAGGCTTAGGGAACAATAACAATGAGATTTATTTAACAAACTGGGATAAACAAAGTTACTGAGGCCAAAATATGACCGTTTAACTTACGTAAGGCAATGTCCATCCCTTTAAATACTGGAGAAGAAACAGCGAAGGCGGCGTCTTCCCGCCACTGCAGACCTGGAGCTCCTCTTCCTAAAAATAGGTCATGTGTCCAAGATGACGTTTTCCTGCCTCTGCAGACACGCAGCAATCAGACTGTAGGCCAGGTTCCAACTCACAAAAATGATACAGGACACAATTGAAGATGTTCCTGGAGCTGCTGTGGTGTCCCAGCACAGCACCAGGACGACAACACTGAAAACAGCAACTACAGCAGCCCGACAGACTGCATTCACGCATTATAGGAAGGTGCCCGCTCCAGACCTTTGCCTTCTTTCTTTGGCTGCAGTAAAAACAAAACCAGGAGATTTTGTTGCTCAGCTACTTGCAAAGCCTTCAAAGTCGCTGGCCCCAAAGTTACTGAAGATTAAAAAAAAATGCTCAATCTGAAACTCTACGTCCTGGTGGCTCACAAGCTCCTGGCAGCTGACTCTCCACCCCAAACTACAATACCTTTTAGCACTTTTCCCTGTGGCTAATTATCTTCATCAAAAACCCCTTCCAGAGGGCACCACTGATACCATACGGGAATTTGGTCTCAGCCCCATTACAAACTCATATTTTGACTTGAATAGTTAATTTAATTTTGGTTTGATATAAAGTGTTTCAATAGTTGATTTTAAAATTTTAATTAAATGAAAATATGTATATATACACACATAAATATACATATATATACACTTAAATATGTATACACACATAAGAAGATGTATGTACACACAAACATATATTATGTACTTATGTTGTATATAACTATATATGTTATATATATAGTTCTGTTTATGAATAAATTGCCCTATGATCAGAAACAAGCTAGGTTCTTAAGTCCTATAGTATATTTATTGTCTGTGGTGGTGAAGATGACACCAGCATTCTAACTCCTTGAATACTTATTTCTAGGGCAGGTTTCCATCTATCTCTAAGCAAGTCATTAAGTGTAGTGAACATATTTTATTCCAGAACTATCAAGAGAAGCTGCTGTCACACTTGGTTTGCTGGTCAAGTACTTGGAGATTTAGATCCTAGGCGCAGATCCATTTGAATAGCTCTGTGGCCATAGGGTTAGTCCTTGACCACTCTGGACCTTGAAGGTCTCATCTTGCAGAGGGAATAATAGTATCCCATGGTCTTCTCAGTATTGTGGAAAGAACACCACCAGAATATAGGCCAGTTCAGGGTCAGGAACTGATGGTGAACAGAACTTCAGTGAAGAGCCTTTAGAACAAATGATACTGACAATGCCATTGGGCTCTTCCTTCCTTGAGAGTCAGCTCTTAACCAGGTCAGAGCCTGCATTACAGGGACCAGGCTGATACAAAGCTACTTCTTGGTTGAGAGGTATCGACTGTGGGTTCTTTCTTAGAACTCCCATGGTACTTTCCATAAAGTTAAGGAACTCGTTCCACACCTTCCCCCTCTTTTATTTCAGCTGGATAGACTCTCTTCCTCCCTCTAGCTGGTCTCACTGACTGAGTCAGAGTCTCATTCTTCAGAGGCCACTCTTGCTGGAATTCTGCCCACGTCCTTAGGGAATTTTATTGTTCTGTTCAAGTCTTCTAACTGACCTCACAGCAATTTCATTGTATTCTCATTTAGTGAGTCAAATGAAGCAAAATGCAAACTTCAATTTTTCTCCCAGATATGCAAAGGGTCATTGATATTCTAAGCACAGTTTTCTTTTATTTATTTATTTATTTATTTTTATTATTGTTATTTATGTCTTTTACATTTTGTATTCCCCTTGGGTAGCCCACCACCAATTCACCTGTGATCTATCTCCATGGTCCCTTGTGTTCTTTTCTATTCCATTTTGTGTCCTTATCTTCCCCTCCCCCCGCACTCCCCCCAACACCACACCCCCTGCTGAGTGTCTCTCTCCTATTTGGTTTCCCTATAGTCCTGTTATAAGTGAAACCATTCGATATTTTTCTTTTTCTTTCTGGCTTATTCACTGAGTATGATTCCCTCTAATTCCATCCATGTCGCTGCAAATTGCATGTGTTTATCTTCTTTGAATGCTGAATAGTATTCCATTGTGTATATGTACCACATCTTCTTGATCCAATCATCTATTTTTGGACATCTGGGTTGCTTCCATACCTTTGCTATTGTAAAACAAAGCCAATAACCCAGTCAAAAAATGGGCAGAAGAGCTCAAAAGGCACTTCTCCAAAGAAGAAAAGCAAATGGCCAACAGATACATGAAAAAATGCTCAACATCACTTATAAACAAGGAAATGCAAATCAAAACCACTATGAGATACCACCTCACACCTGTGAGGATGGCACATATTAAAAATACAGGCAACAACAAATGCTGGAAAGGATGTGGAGAAAAAGGAACTCTTCTACACTGCTGGTGGGAATGTGAACTGGTCCAACCACTATGGAAAACTGTACGGCGATTCCTCAAACTGCTAAACATGGAGCTTCCATATGACCCAGCAATACCACTTTTGGGAATTTACCCAAAGGACACAAAAGCACTAATCCGAAAGGATACATGCACCCGTATGTTCATTGCGGCACTGTTCACAATAGCTAAGCACGGTTTTCTGAAGTGGCGTGGTTGACAGGACCACCTTGAAAAAAGATGTGGACGGGTAAACTGGAGCAGGCCTCCTTCTTTAAATTTGTCTTTGTCATTCACGTTTCTTCTAGAATTATGTAAAAGTAAACTTGGGATGATCTACCCAGGACCCATCTACTGTGGTGAGAAAACTGAGGCCAAGTGAAGTGAGTTTGCCCCATATTGCAAAGCTGAACAGGTTCAGAACCAGCACTGAGGTCTTTTCCTTTCAAGTTAGGAACTTGTTGCCTCTGACATACTGTCTTCAAACTTCTCCAAATGGTGACACGATTTCCTCTCCCTAGAAATGGCTGTTCTCTAGACTATCCATGCTCTTGAGATTCTTGATTAACTACCACTGCACAGAAGAGGAAGTGAAGGAACTCAGTGAGCAGACCCAGGGCAGCTCAGGATTTGGCGGGCTGATGGTCTTACAGGGACACCTGACACCCGAAACTCAGGAACCGCCATTATCATGTCAGCTTTCAACTCAGGAACCTTCCTCATACTTTGGGCAATATTATGAACAATGGCTTATAACTCATGCAATGAAACAGGACAGCTCTCTCTTCCTGCCTCATCAGATAAGCATCCCTATCTGCTGCATTTAACAAGTTTTTCTTCTTGAATGCTGAGGAAAAGGAAGGACATCCCTAAGACGATAATAAGGACGTTAAACATCAGATGTTAGCAAAGCAAGCCGGCGCCTACTGAAATCTTCATCTGCCTACATTGAAAGGACATGTCGACCCTCACCATCTCCCTTTGGTTTTACACCTTTGTATAAATACCCCTGCGCTCTGCCAAAGAACAGGACGGCGGGCTTTCAGAAACGAGTCTGCTGCCCTCCTCAGTTTGTCAGTGAATTAAACTACTTTCCTTCCTCAAATTATTTCCTTTTCTTGGCTGAGGGAAACTGAGGCGGGTATTCAGTAGCATAACCGTCATTTTAAAAATCATTCATTGAACTCCCCAGTCCATCCTACAGTCCCATTTTTCCTATTTGTCTGTGACCTTTGACTAGGAGTTTAAAAAATAACATTGGAGCAAAGGGAGCACAGTGGATTATGGTGGTGGATTAGGGTGATTTGGTGGTGGGTGCATATATGGGTATATGATAAGGGCATCCAAATATTACTTTAATTAAAAAAATAAACAAATTTAACTTAACAAAGCAAAATAGCTAGCAACTAACCAGCTATTTAAAAAATATATATTTCATTTATTTTTATTATTGGGGTAACATTGGCTGACAGCACTGTATGATTCAGGGGGAGAGATTCACACCTCGGCAGATGTACATTGCCATCCCCACCCCGCACCAGAGCACCCATATCCCTTTACCGTACGCGATTGGACCCCCTCCTCCGCTTTGTCCTCACCTCTTTCCCCCACCCCCAGTAGCCTCAGCTCTGCAGTCATCTGTCTAGTCTTGTTTTGGTTTAGTTCTCTCAGTTCCTTTGTTTTGTTTCTCTAGAGCCTACCTGTGAGTGAAATTACCCAGTATTTATCTTTGTCTCTCTGGCTTATTTCACTTAGCATCACCCCTCCAGTTCCTTCCAGGTTGTCACAAATGGCAAGACTTTCTCTCTGTTTTTAATGGCTGAGGGTATACAGACCACATCTTCTTAGTCCACTGCTCCATCATCAGGCACTTAGGTTGTTTCCATAGCTTGGCTATTGTGGATAGTGCTGCTGGCTTGGAACAACTCCTAAGGGCTGTCTTTTCCAGAGCAGAGAACAGGCAAGGCTGGGTTTGGACCCCACGGAGACAAAGGGGTGTTATTGGGACCTGTCACTGGGACCAGGGCAGGCAGCACCCTTGAGTAAGCACAGGCCTATCATCTCCGTAGATGCAGCCAAAGGCATTACTGGCTTTCAGAACCCCTTACACACAAAAAAAGTTTCAAGTTATTTTATGGTTGAACTGATGTAGCAACAAATATGACCTAGGTTGGACTCCTTGCTATATGCTCACTATTACATTTGTTTCTTCTGATTTTAAAAAGAAATTAAAATTGAGCATTTGTGAGGCCCTGAATGTTCCCTTCGCCCTTGGCCTCCCACAGCTGATGGAGAAATGGAGCCTCGTCAGAAGCAGATGGACCGAGGCATCTTGCCCTGTGGCTTGCTCGTCATGGTGTCCTGAAGTCCCCAAACCTCCTCCACTTGTACTAGGCTCCCCCTGCTCTTGTCAACATGTTCAGAACATCCCTAAACTTCTCTCTGAGGGACCCACTCCTCTCCATGGTTTATATTCGCCCTATGATTGTACAAATACAACCTAACCTCCCGTCTAATTGAGCATCTTTTTGAGAATTTGCTAAATAACAGTGTCACTCCAACCATGGGAGACAGAGGGAGAAAATACATGTCCAACTAATGGTGAAAATAAGCAAGATTAATGCCCCCTGGAGTGCACTGGGACCTGTCTTGCTCATCCATTCGGTTTGTCATAACAATAGAGAAAGATCTTTAAGTGGGGGGGAGAAGAGGGCGAGGACACACACATGCACACACACAATGCAAATGCTTCTTGTTCATACGGATGCAAATTTATTACGTCCCTATTGGATATCATTGATTATGGTCCTATGGAAGAACTGTCCTACGACTATCTATAAATTCTTTTTCTGTTTCCTTAACTGGTTGTAACATATTACTAGCTCCCCCCTTTAATGAATGAATAAAATAAAGTCTTTGACACATGATCATTTTATATTTGTAAGAGAGTCTGCTTTTACTTTTTTTTTTTTTTTGGTAAATTATCCTTTAACACATTTCATCACCAACAATGAGGGAACTCTTGCCTCTTTCATGTAGCCTGTCACCTTCTGACCTGGGTCTCAAAACCTCAAACAAGACCTTTAAACCACAGGCCCCTGACAGGCCTAGAAATGATAGCAAATAAAATCGGTGTTATACGATGAACAGCTTTATGTGAAGTCTCGAAGCCCAACTCTTGGTTACTGATTTGGGGTCATCATATAAGCAGTCTCCTTTTATAAATTCTAAGCTTGCATGGTATCTTAGGTTGAATCACATGAAATTTCTATTTTTTAAGTTAAAGGTCAAATATCAGCAATTCAAATCATTCAACCTAATATAAAAAACATATACATCTCAAATACACATATGTATGTATATACACACATAGACACTCATCACACATTTATAGAGAGTAAAATCCCAGTTATGGAATTTTCCTGGCTAATTAAGGAGGATGCAGAGAACCATGTTTGTTTGTGTGTTTGTTTCTCTATTCTTTAAACTCTCATTTCTGAAAGTTTTTGTGAGATATTAAGGCAAGAGGCAGCAAACTACTGTGGGAAATTTATTAGCCTAGGAATTAGAATTTTGGTCTAACTTTTGCTCTAAAATGTACTCATCCATTAGTAACATAAACTTAGAAAATTCTTCGTTGATGCTGAAGGATCTTTCACATCTCTGGAGTACCATTTGTTTTTCCTAAGGCTCCAAAATAAATACCAAATTAGGTTGAGCTGGAGCTTGAAATGCTCTTTTTTTACTTTTGGTTGGCTGGGTTAAGGTTGAAAAAAAAAATGTTTTGCTACTAGGTTTGATATTTCATTGAGCAGAACTAAATATGTTGGTGAGTTTGGTTCTCCTACTTTTTACAGAACACATCCCTCCATCCTCCACACAAACCCACACTCTCCCATACCAGAGTGGTCAGCGTGCCACCCATGGCGATGACTCATGAGCACCAGAGGAGGGCGATACTGGGCCCAACTCATATCGATAATATCACAGTGCCCTTGGTTCCAGTTATGGCAAAGACTTAGCTGACTCATCTTCATGTTCTCAGCTTCTTCTCTGCAATGCATATGACCTTCAAGCACAGTAAGAAATATGCCAACTTATTAAGATCCTTCTGTGTGTCAGGAAGGGGAGAAACAAAATAGTTACCTCCTGGTAAGGTCTGTGCTTGGTGAACTTTATTGCTGCGGTAGTTTTAGAGTGAGCTTTAAAATCAGTAAGTGTAAGATTTCTTTGTCCTTACTTTACAGGATTGTTCTGGTTATTCTGCGTCCCTCATATCTTCATATGCGTTATCTGCAAAACAAAGAAACAAAAAAAATAAATAACAGCTGGGATTTTGGTGAAGAATCATAGAATCTATCAATTACTTGGGTAGTATTTCCATCTTAACAATAAATATTAAGGATCTCCCTGGTAGCCTAGGGGTTAAGTCTCATTGCTATCACCACTGTGGACTGATTCGATCCCAGTCCAGCGAGCTGACCCATATATGGCACAGCAGACCTCTCATCTTGCCTGCTGCTCCCCTCAGCAGTGTATTTCAGTCAATCTGCCTGTCCTGTTTCCCACTCTGTCTCTGGTGAATCTTCTCACCCCCTGCACTATTGGCTTACACCACAGTTCTTATACTAAAGAAATATTTTAAAAAACAATAAATACTAAGAATTTCAATCAATGAACATAGCATGTATTTCCATTAATTTAGGTTTTCAATTTTTTCAGTCATATTTTACGGTTTTTAGTGTACAAATCTTACAGTTCTCTTGTGAAATTAATCCCTAGGTATTTTAGTATTTTGATACCATTCTAAATGTAATAATTTTCTTAATTTCATTTTCAGATTGTTTATTATTAGTAGATAGAACTAATTCACTTTTCTATAATATCTTGCACCCTGCAAACTCGATGAGCTCATCTATTAGTTGCAGTTATTTTGTGGATTACTTAGGGTTTTTATATATAAGACCAAACTATCTGCAAGTGAAGATATTCTGGAATATGAGTTTTCATTTCATCAAATGGCATACTATTAACTTGCACTAAAATATAACAGGGCAATATTGTTATTACTTAGAACACACCTCCAACTTAATCAATTGCTTCATTTTTTCTTAATTTTGTTTGCTTCTTAGACTCTGTTTCAGTCTTAGACACATACGTTCTTGCCCATTTTTAGAAAACATTGAAAGAACTGAAAAAAAAAACCTGTCCTCAATTATTTCAGAACTAAAATTAAGGTAAGCTTCAGCATGTTAATCTGATAGTATAAGCCAAACAGGAAGCCCACATATATCATGGAAAGTCTTATTCTAAAATAATAGGTCAGGCTTTATCACTTCTAATGAAGTATTCTGTTAAGTTAGCTGACATTCAGCATGCCTGACTTAACTTAGAAAAGAAACAAACTAAGGGAACTTTCATTTTACACCTGACAAAGAAATTTTTGCACAGGGAAATAATAACAAAACTCAGAAATATTTGGATTATCATGAAATGTTTATATAGCTTGAGAAATAATAAGGGCATTACTTTGACACCATAATTACTCTTTATTTTCCCCTTTATTTTTTATTTATGGACCTTAGTTACATAGAATTAGATTACTCATGACACATTCTCACCATTGGTCCATACATGGCCTTCTCTTGTGAACGTACTCATTTATTTATTTCAATAATGTAAAAAATACCTATCAACCCACCCTTCCCCCCATTACCACCATACGATTGAAGTCTACTATTCCGGTCCTCTCCTACCTTCTCTCTGCCTTTCTCCATCCAACATTTAGGTTGGTTGCCACCATCCCACCATGTTATTCCCTTGCCTTTCTTTTAATGTCAAGTTTTGTCTTTGTGTCTCTTAATTACCAGGTTGATTTCATTTGTTTTATTTTAAGTCCTTCCCATGTCCCACTCAGTTATGCCTTTCACATCTTTGTATTTGAGAAAATCTCAGTGCTCATTAGTGTTGGGGCAATCAAACTCTGCAATTACTCTTATGACTGGCAAAGGCAGAGAAAACTCCCATCTCACTGGACAATAAAATCGAGAAGTACTTCTGTTGGTTTCTTGGTTACCTCCTGTTGGGTCTTTTCACGATATGCTAAGCTCTAGGCCGCTCCTCCTCTGCATGATGAATAATGTCTGTGGCTAGCCAAGCCCAGAGATGATCAACACCATGAATTTCCTTTTCTCAAATGTTTTTAGGTATGATGGCTGATTTACGAACCCACACATGAGGAAGTTTTAAAGAAAGGAGACTGACTATGAGAGCTTTGGGCTGTGTTATCCATTGAGGTCAATGGAAATTGGTTCTTTGGGAAAGGAATAACACAAGTTAGTGGAAAGAATACACTCTCTTCAAAACTTGGAGATGTGAATTGTAGTTTCACTTCTGCCGTTAACTAGAAGTGTGACCTTGGGCAATGGTTTTTACCTCTCTGGGCCTCAGCTTCCTCTTCTGTAGAAAAAACACTTAAGCCAAATAATTTTTAAGGACCCTTTCAGATGAGGAACCTGGGGGAAAGAATTAAGTAACCTGCCCAGGGTCCCATAGCTCTTCCTTCACCCATTGGGTTGTAGAATCAACATACATTCCCCTGAACTCTAGTCACAGGCCAAGGGTATAGGGATGATGACACTACACTCATGGCCCAGGAACTCAAGAGTCCTGCTGCACCATGAACTCCTATGTGAAGTGTCTTCCAGGCTGTTTTATTAAGGTGAAAATATGCTTACAGACAAAGGTGCCATGCTAAGACTCTTCTGATTGCTGGTAACACAAGCACATGTCTCAAATGGAAGGCGATAAATGCTTTCTCTTTCAGTCTCAATTCTGAATTCTTGGGGGAGAATTGTGTTTGCTCGGTCCTCCTCTGCCCCCATGATAGGTAGATGATAGCTAGATAGGAGATGATAGGTGGGTCACAGGGAGAGAGTAGGTATAGTAGGTAGGTCACAGGTAGAAAATAGGTACGTAATGAGTAGGTAGATGCTAGGTATGGATGATAGGTAGGTAGTATAGATAGCTGATAGGTAGATGATAGGTAAGGCATAGGTAGATAGTAGGTAGATGATAGGTAGATAGTAGGTAAGTAGGTAGGTAAGTAATTCAAAGTAAAGTTACCACATCAGTGGGTGATTTCTCATGATTAGCCTATGCACAAGATTCCCTACATTCCCTGTGGCATCCTGATGCTGTAAACCTTGCAGAGATGGACCACCCAAGACTGGAGGCCTCTGACATTACCTGTGACTTGGTGGGGAACCCCACACTCACCTGTAGACTCAAGCTATCCCTTTATTAGTAACTACCAACTCAGCTGAATTATTGAATTATTTTCCCCCCACTCTACAGTGCTTTACCTAAAATTATGTTATCATTTTTTTCTAACTTAAGTGTTTCCTAAATGAGTATCCAATTATCCAAAAACATTTCTAGAATAATTCTTCCTTCCCCTACTGGTTTTATTTCAATATAAAACACATAAATTCATTTAATTTTGTTTTCACTCTCTGTTGCGTTGAGCAACACCATGGTGAAAAGGGAAGAGACAGAGTCATGGAGCAGCCTGCACAATGGCAGGATGCTGCTAGAGAGCAAGATCCTGGCCTTTTTATTAACAGAGAAAAGGGTGGGTCAAACTGTATATTGGATTTAGGGAGTGAGCCCAATGATACATACCCGACTCCCACCCATGGCTCTAATCTTCTTAACGGGGTGTTCTGCAGATTAGTTCATGGGGGTAAAGTACATCAGTCACTGGCCCCTTGGGCTGTTATACCCATAACTCTCCACCAAACCACCTATGCCCATACCCCCATTTACCTACTTGTTCCCCCCACCCCTCATTCCCTCTGGTAACCAATTATTCCTTTTGTAGAGTTCAAGATTAATTCCTACTATTATTTGCATATGAATTTTTTTTTTGGCATTTGGTTATTCCACAGATGAGTGAAACCATCTGATGCCTGTCTTTCACTTTTTGACTTATTTCAGTCAACATCATCACCACAAGGACCATCCATTTGCCCAAATACCACCATGTCATCTTTCCTGACAGCTGTGTAGTACTCCAATGAATCCACAATTTCTTTATTCGTTTGTCTGTTGAAGGGCACTTGGCTTTGTTCCATGACTTGGCAAGCCTCATGAATGTTCCATGACTATTCAAGCCTCAATGGAAATAAAAAGTGTCATGAAGACCCCAACACTGGCCTCCCTGACAATAGACAGGAGCTTCTTTCCTTGAGAATGAACTTGGTACACCCTCACTAAAGCCTTGAAGAATCCATATGTAAGAGAACTGACTGATCCTTAAGTCATCTTACAAATGTCTCTCATTTTTGAGGAAAATTTTCATCGCTTTTGGAGCCAATTTATCACACCCCTCTATGGTTTTGTGACTTTGGCGAAGCCAGACACACAGAAGTGATCAGATACGAATCAACATCTTAGACTTATGACTGAATTTAAAAGCCCTGCCTTTGACCCAATATCCAAATGGTCTTCAACTTAATTTACCATCCACCAGTGGGGTGGACACCTGTAGGCCTCTCCCCGTGAGGACAGCGCCTCTCTCCTTGGGTTTACCCCATCAGGGGAAGTGCACAGGTGCATCCTGTGGCCAGATTGTTTAAAAATAAATGATGAGAGAGAGAGAGAGACAACCATGGAGAGAGGAGGTTGACCCCACCTGTAACAGGCAGCAGAAGTAGTCATCCTTGCAGAGGGCATAAAAAGAAGGAGGAGGAAGTTCTTTCCAATACTTCTAAACTGCTGTTCTCTCCCTGGGTTGAGGCAAGAGTAGGTGGGGACAGATCAAAGTCTCCTTTTCTAGATCACTGAGGGTGTTAGTGTGGGCCCAAACTGAAACTAGATTTACTGCCTGATGGATCTTTACTTATAGAATGCCCAAATTTGAGAGCCCAGCAATAGTTTCAAATAACAATTTTAAAAGACTATGCACGCATTTAAATGCTACTTCCTCTATATGTGCTCTGGTGCCAGCACTACGGCCTGAGCAACAGAGGCCATGAACCCAGCTCCAGCCTCAGGACACAAGCCGTGGGCATGGGGTGTGTCCCCTTCTTCCTCTTCCTCACCCCTTCCCTTTTCCTACTACCCTCTCTCGTGACTCTTGATTTGAAGGATTTTTCATTTGCCTGACTCTTGCATCACAATTGGTAGGTAAGAAGTTGAAGGTAGAAGAGTTTCATTCAAATAAGTCTTAGAATGCTTCCAACAGCAATTAAATGAGCACTTACTATGTGCTCTTCTAGGGGCTAGGTATGCTGCTCTAAATAGTTTACACTCCAGTGGAAGCAAACAGTGGTGAACAATTAAGTAGCCTTACGAGGTAATTTTGCCTACATGAATTTGCTTTTTACATGTTTGGACATTAAGCAGTACATTAATAAGTTGCAGTACTTTAAGCAGTACATTAATTAGCCAGTACATAAATATTGTTGCAGCCACTTTGAGGATACTCATTGGGACAGCTCTTTAAGAAGACAAATAACAGACACACAGCTGATTTATTGATCATTCAGACTGTGCAATAAACACTTGCATGCAAACAAGACATCGTGAACTCTTTGCTTTGTTTTAACCAGGTAGTGGGAAAAAAAAAGCTGGCTTAAGGCTCTCATTGCAGTTTATCAGAGAATGTTTATAATTCTTTCATCTTGAGCATTCTGTCATCTACAAATTTGATATAATAATGTTCTCTGTGGGCCCATGTGCCAGTTATGAATGAAATGCTACTTGAAACTATTCTCCTGGTTGTCACCAGCTCATTAATCAAGATGTTTTTGAAAATAGCTGATTAGCTAATTGGGGGGGGGCATGTTTTGTTTGGGGTGTGTGTATGCATGAGACAGAGAGGAGAGAGAGAGAGAAAGAGAGACAGAGAGAGACAGGGAGAAAGAGAGAGAGAGGAGAAACTGAATCGGCCAGTTATTCGGCCAGTTCTGATGGACGGTCCCCGTAGAATAAAACATTGTAATTGGATCAGAAACAGGTAAAGTATAGGTTTTGTTTAGGCTAGCAAATCCTTGTGTTAAAGATCTAGTACCTGACAAATAAAGAATTCAATGTCATTGGGGGCTCCCAATGACAGACCGCACTCTGGTTCAATGATTCATTAGAAGGACTGGCAGAATTTGGCGAAGCTATTAAACTCATGGTTGCCACTCATTACAGCAAAAGACTGCAGTTTAAATTTAGTATCAGAAAAGGCAACAGAGAGGAAAGCAGGGGACAGCCCCAAGTTCCCAGGTGTCCCCTTCCTGTGGAATCTCATTGACAGCTTAATTTTCCCTTCAGGGATGTGGAAATTTTTCATTTCAGTTGTACTTTCAGTTTCAGAATTTGTTTTTATTTTCTCTTTTACTTTAATTCTTTTTCCTTTTATTTTCCCCCTGTGTCTATGGATATTTCCATTTTGTCCATATATAACTTTCCTGACCTTATCCACATCTTCCTTTGACCCTTTGAACATCTTGAAGACTGTTATTTTCACAGCATAGTCTAGTTAGCCTGTCATTTGGTTTTCCTTAGGGGCGGTTTCTGTTTTTATTTTAATTAATTTTATTGTTCTTCTAAATGGGGGATACTTTCTTGTTTCTTTGTATGCAAAAAAAATAAAATAAAGATATTTTTTGTTGCTGTTGAAAGCTGTGTATTTGAGTATTTTTGTGTGGCAGCTCTGGAAATCAGAGTCTTTTGCTTACCCAGGATTGTTCTTTTTGCTTCTAGGAGGCAAGGAAGAAAGGCAGACAGACTATTGAAATACTCAGTGCTTTATGTGCCCTGTACTTTGAACTTTTCATATGAATTTTATTGCTGGAAAGTATTTAGAAAATAAAGTAATGTCTTTCCCTTCTGTTCAAAAATTTAACTAGACAGTAGCTCTTTGACATTTGTTGGAATATTTTCTGAGATCTTTCCCATTCTCCAAATTTTCAAATATGTTGTATTATAACACTTAACATTCTTTGGAGACCACTTTACAAAGAACAAAACTTTGATCTATTAATGCTGATGAGCAGAATACAACAAAACCTAAATGAAACTTGCATACTGATCAGTGAGTAAGCACACAGATCAGCTGAGTAATTTGGTCCTACACATTAGGAAGCAGTAATTATTCAAATGAGTTCAGCAAAATCATTCAGGAACACATGTCAAAGACCTTAGCCTTCTCTCCTGTTGAACCGGTTAACGTAATGTTACTGCATCAGATTAGAAATGGCATTTATGTTGTTTTCTTTGTTCACTTAGTTCTGTGTCTACCGAAGCAAAATATCTAACTTGTTCATTTAGGACAGATCTTGTCGTTGTGTTTAGTGTAAAAAGTTATGCGAACCTTAATGGTAGAAGCCCTATATTCTGTGCAATAAAGCAACAATAAAATACCTACCATGTGCCACAGAGTTATTCACGTTTTTTGTTGTTGCTTTTTTTACCCTGCCCGTGTAAGACCATCACCTGAGAGTGTTTTAAAATATATACCCTTGGGCCTCCCTGGTGGTGCAATGGGTTAAGCGCATCACTATGAAGCTATCCAGAGCCACTGCAGCACGAGTTCGATCCCTGGCCAGGAAGCTTCCCACATGGCGCAGCAGACCTCTCCTGCCTTGCCCGCTTCTCCCCTCAGCAGTGTACTTCAGTCTATCTGCCTGTTCTGCTCCCCACTCTGTCTCTGGTGAATCCTCTCACCACCCCACACCTCTGGTTACACCCCAGCTTGTATGCATAAATAAATACATCTTTAAAAAAGTAAAATAAAATAAAATATATACCCACCACTGGTGGCCTAGGGGTTAAGTTTCAGCACTGTCACCACTAAGACCTGATTAAAAAATCTCTTCCCCCTAGTTTTATTGAGATATGGCTGACATATATTGTTATATTATATGATTTAAAACACAAAAATCTTCTACATGATTCTGTTACAAAAGAGCACCACAGTAGCTTAGTAAATGCCCACCACCACACATAGTAATAGGAGAACTTTTTGAGATTTACTCTCTTAACTTTCAAATATACACCATGCTCTTATTGACTGTTATTGCCATGCTAACATTACATTTCCAGAACTTATTTTATAACTGAATGTTTGTATCATTTCATCACATTCATCCACTGTCCTCTGTGTCAGTGATCAGATTCCAGAATTCCAAAGTAGTTATATCTGAAAGACTCTTCCAACAAAACTGTTGTCTAGGTGGAAAAACAGATTCTTGGAGCTCCAATCTACCTACAGATGACTTCTTTCACGATGCCTCCCTGTATTGAATTTTAGAAGACCTCTTAATCAAGAGTATTTATACTTTTAAAAAAAGGTATATGTCTCATAAAGATACCATGTATTTCATTTCACACTAGGATTTAAAAAATTTAATTAATATAAAACATAAAAGCACCAGAGTCAGAATCAGTTTTCCTTTAACAAATCTTCCCAGTGAGACGAGCTGTGATTTGTTGCACAAACTTACATGTCAGTACAATGCATGGCACTGCCCTCCCAGCCAACTGCCTCTACTACAGACAAATTATCTGGAATCCCATACACAGGTAAATTGCTTTCAGAGGGATAAACAAACAATAATGAAATTTACCACTTTTCAAGTATTAGTGAAACCCCTACTTCCGCACTTCCTATTTCTTGATGGAGTCATGATTAGGCATTCCTTTCAATAACATGTTAACTTTAGTCCTTATCAAATGAGCTCCATGAAATGAGAACATAATTTAATTGAGTGATTATATTTCAATGCCCCATTTTGAAATATTGCTGCTAATACATTGTGTTAGTCATTACCATCACTTAATGAAACACGACACAGCCATCTAGTGAGAATTTTAACTTTGAAGAGTCCTTCATGCATATCTACTTCTGTAACGTAGCAGACATCTCTTGGCTTAAGGTTCTTCTCATAATCACCACTTCTCTGAGAATTGTCTCCAATATACAGTTAGACGCCAGGGGCTTCATCTGTACCATGTCTCTGACCTCCTGACCATTCATCAACACAGAGGTGGGCATCTGATCGCACCTGAAACCAACTTTTTCTCTCCCGATTTAAAATCTGGGAGAACTCAGAGACGAATAGCTGTCAGAGGGAATCACAACATTGTAGTGTGTAAGGAAAAGCTTTACAAATTCCCACTGTTATCTCCCCAGAGATATGCCGGGTATTTCTCTTCTGCTTTATTTTGCTTCTGATTCTGTGAGATAACCTATAGTTCACTGCCTTACCAAGAACCCTCCTTTGTTCTTTTTTACTTAAAAAGCCCCAGATATTCCCCATTATGGTCTCATGAGATGATTTATATTTGCTCTAAGACTTTCCAGACAATAGAGTTGATCTTTGCCACAAAGTCCATTTTTTTTTATCCTCTCTTGCAACAAGGGTGGTATATGACCCAGTTCTGGACCAAAATACAAAAGTGATATTTGGAGAAGGGATGCTGGAATAGCTCTCCCTCTTTTTTCTGGCCTTAAATGCAGACACAGTGCCTGCAACTGAAGCAACAACTGCAGTGGTGGTGGAGCAGAAAGAAGAAAGCGACCAGAACCTTGAAGAGCTACGTAAACCGAACCGCACTGTCTCCAAACTTCTTTTTTTTTCCCATGGAAAAATTAGTCCATATTTCTTCAAATCATTATTAATTAGGTTTTCTATTTGCAGTGGCAAACATTCTTAACTAATGCTCTGTAGCGGGCAGAATCATAACCCCCAATGTTGTCCTGTCTCTGTGAATACGTTGCTCAACAGGGCAAAAAGATTTTGTGGATGTGATAAAGGTTAAGGACCTTGAGATAGATTATCCTGGTCCAATCTAAACATGTGAGTCTGTACGTGTGTGAGACTGAAACAAGCGTAGTTCAGAGAGACGCAGTGCACAAAAGATTGAAGCTGCTAAAGCCTTGAGGATGGAGGCAGAAATCCAGCAATTCCTGGAGGTTGGTACGTGCCCTCAGCTTACAGTCAACAAGAAACCACGGACCTATGACCAACAACTGCAGAGACTGAATTCTGCCAAGAAACCAATCAAAAAGAAACAGATTCTCCCCTATAGTCTCCAGAAAGAAATTCAGCCTGTCAACAACTTGATTTTAGTGAAACCACCTTAAATATCTAACCTGTAGAACTATACATTCATATGTTTCTGTTGTTTCAAGTCACAAACCCGTGGTAATTTGTTAAAGCAGCAAAAGAAAATCGGTATGTACGCCTAGTATCTTCCCAATAAATTGAGTTTCTCTCCCCTAGAATGAAAAGAGTCTTCAGTAAACGCAGAATTTAGGTTTGTAAAATTAAACCCATATATCCTCTGAATTTAAAAGAAAAGATGCTTCCACAAAACTCTTGGAGATGTGCCCGACTGTGCCCACTGCTATCCAGTTTTAGTCCATATTCTAAGAAGACAAGGGCACTTCTCTGCTGCTATCTGTTCTTTAGAATTAGATCGAGACGTGTAGTTCCTCTTTGTTGCTTCCTCCACCTACTTAGACGAACTCAGTGAAGCAAAGACAAATGTTAGCAGAAATTCTTTTAGAAGAATTAGACTCACGGTTTCACCGGTAGAATACAACACTCTCCACATAGCTCTCGAAATGCTCTCTCTTAACTCAAATCTTCCCAAGGCACCCCACAATATCCAAGGAGCCCCAACTTCCTGGCATGGCAATGAGAATGTGTTTATTCCTTCCCTGCCTTCCTTCCACTGGAATCTTAGCTCTCCCCTTTCCTCGCTCTGTTCTTACACCTTGGTAAACCATCTCAGGTCCCCAAAAGTCCCTAAAGGTGACACATTCTGTCTTGTCAACATGTCTTTGTGTCTGCACTGCCTCTTTCAGAAGTGGCTTTATTCAGACTTCATCATGTGGCTGACGCAACCTGAACTGCCGGTATTTGAGTCAGACACTGAATGCCAAAGCTGCCTCAGCCATTTCTCAAACCTTTTTGAGCCAACTGTGATTTGCAGATTTGAGTTGGCAGAATTCAGAATTCAGTGCCAACCTTCCAGGATTGCTCAGAGGAACTAGAAAGATCAAATAAAGTGGTCTGGTGGTTAATAAAATAGCAACACACATTGCTCTTAGGATTGGTCGAATAGGACTCTTAGTGTTTTATTCATATTAACTCATTTTTGATTTAACTCAAGTCACCTCCTACATGCAGCCTTACTTGAGTGCTTAAGACTTGATTAGATGTCTTTTTTTTTTAAATTTGTATTTGGAGTCATTTCTTTATCTGACAAACAGCCCGGGGAGACTGCACCTATCGAGCAAGTCCAAGTCCGTTGGGCTCTTTTGCTAACTTCCAGGTAGGTTTGTTTTCTGACTAAGATTAGATAGCAGTGGGCAAGAGAGGCCAGCTGCTGAGGGGCTCCCTCTCCATGGCCTTCCCGGTGAGCCTCATTTCTGGCAGTGACCACTTCCCTCTGCATGCTATTTTGCTCTGGCAGTTGCCTTAACATAGAACCATAGATGGGGCCTATGACATTCATTAACTCCTTAAAAACAAGAGAAAATGACTGCCTCACAATTCTAGAAGTCCAAGTGTCAGCAGATTTGGTTCCTTCCAAGACCTCCCTCTTGGCTTGTGGCTGCTGCCTTCTCATGTGGTCTTCCCTGGACAGACACCTACATCCTAATCTCCTCTTGTCATAGGACGCCAGTCACAGAGGATTAGAGCCCACCCCAATGACGTCCTTTTAACAAGAAGTACCTAGCTCGGCAATGACCCTGTCCCCAAGGACAGCCACATCCTCAGGTTCTGGGGGTTAGGAATTAAACATGAGAGTTTTGGGGAACACAATTCTGCCCAGAAAATTTCCCAACTACAGCTCCCATCATGTGGCCTGCTGCTAATTCTACTGGGCTACAACCAGACTTGACTTCCTCATTCTCCTTGGGGTGTAACTGTTTCTACTGTATCGGTCCCCCCCATTGCCTCAATGGCTACTTTGGGCTCTGTCAATCCTGACATTCCTTTCATGAAAAAATCATCATCGAAGTTACCAGAACTATGTCAAGTTTCCTGCTGATACAGAGATGTGGCACCTTCTCTGCATCTCTCAGCCACCCCCTCTCCTGCCCAGGACACTTAGCAGTTGCCTCACTCCTTGCCCATGGGACTTCCCTATGGAGCTTCAAGTTCCTTGTGGGTAAAAATCACATCTTTTTATTTTTGTATCTGTAGGGCCTCACCTGGTATCTGAAGAACAGAAGGTGCTCAATGTATGTTGAACAATTGAACCACCAGCCGAGCTTCTCTATTCCCCATGTCCCCCCATCAACCTCTTCTCAGCCTTGCTCTTCAGATGTCTAGTGACTGCCTCTGGACTAGGGAAACAGCTTCCCAGTGGGTCTGCTGTTTCTTGTCACCTCCACCTTCAGTGCTAATGACAGGTTAATCTTTCTAATCAGCACTTCAGAGAGATTTGACATTCCAGACCTCCAATTGCAGTTTTAGTCTATCTTTGATTTTTTTTTAATGCTCTCACTATGCCCATCACTACCACCCACTTTCCAGGCCAGAACAGATCTCAGCTCACGTACCTCCCTTGGCCCAAAGTCACTGCTGCCCTCCCCGCCGTTAGTTAGAACCCCATTCAGCCCTCTGGGAGTGAAGTTCACAGTGTCACTGTGGCACAGGGACCGACTCACCCCAACAAAGCAGCTGTTCAGAGTAGGGGCAGGGTTTAAAGCCCTGGGCCAGGGGCTCTTAGCTTCTACGTGCTTGATAGTGGGGAGGTGGGTAATCCGAGAGGGTCCTGGGGAGTGGGGTGAGGGGAACTGGAATAGCAGCAGATACACTGGTATTACCACTTTGTGTGACTCTAAGAAATTCGCTTACTGTCTTGGTATCTCACTTTCCCGGTGGCTTAGGATAGAATCTAATGATCTCCAAAGGCCTTCAAGTTTATGTTCAGTACCTGCCAACAGTGATTTGCTGATTTGGTTCATTACCAATGATCTATCTCTTGAGGTGAGATTTTCCTCCAGAAATACAGCAAAAAGGTTTCCTTTTGCAAGGCTGAATATTTCCCAAACACGTATGTGTATATATATGTTTATATTATTCATATTTTCTCTCATGACATTATATAAACATTGTTATATACACATACATTGTATTATATATATTATATACATATCATATACATTTTACATGTGTATATATGCTTCGTATATTTATATAAAATTGTAGTTATGTAATAACATTTTATTACATACATAATTAAATATATGCACAGTATATGATATATTGTATATCTATCTATATCTAGTGATTGACAAATCAATCGATCAATAGATAGATAAATGCTGCTTTTATTTATCTGTAGCATCTTTAGAGTCCAAAATCTTTCCTTAAAAATGGTACCTGTCTCTCTCCCACCCGGCCTCCCTATAGTCCTGTTATAAGTGAAACCATTCGATATTTTTCTCTTTCTTTCTGGCTTATTTCACTGAGTATGATCCCCTCTAATTCCATCCATGTCGCTGCAAATTGCATGTGTTTATCTTCTTTCCATGCTGAATAGTATTCCATTGTGTATAAGAGAGAGACAATCAGTGGGGGGGTGGGGGGAGGAGGGAGGCGGAGGGAGGGAAGGAAAAGGGCACAAAATGGAATAGAAAAGAACACAAGGGACCATGGAGATGGATCACGGGTGAATTGGTGGTGGGCTACCCAAGGGGAATGCAAAATGTAAAAGACATAAATAACAATAAAAATATATATTAAAAAAAAAATGGTACCTGTAAGAATCCCATAGAGGACAGGAGGAGGAGGTAAGGCCAGGTGGGAAGCCAATAAAGGCAGTTTTGGCTTATAACCAAGAGCACCATCTGCTAGAATGCTAAGTATTTTAGGCACAACACATGTATCATGCTCTACATTTCCACACTTTTGGAAATGATATTTTATGAGCTGAGAATTCCAAGATGTGGCACTAAGCAGACTAATCTTATGCTTCTGGCTAAATAGCCAAAGCTACTGGGCTTGAAACACACAGGAGCATCGACCCTGGAAAAGAACATGTGGAAATGGAAGGAAGTCGCTGGAGCAGTTCCAAACGGCCTTCCTCTAAGTTCCTAAAAAAAGTTTTCCAGGCTCAGAGTATGCATTACAGGGAAATTACTTACATGTGAATCCCACACATTTATAAATAAATGAGTTAACAAACATAAATAAATATGAGTTAAGCATGGAAATAGTTTTGTTTTTATCTCTGTATTCTCAGAGACAAAACTAGAACATAATTAAATATATAACAGGTTTTCAATAAATGGCTGTTGAATGAATAAAAATGCTTGGAAAGCAGTAATGGGCAGAGGGCCAGTGGGCAGCGAGGGGATTTCTGAAGGCGATGATTATTGACTGTACGTAAACCCTGCAATTTATGAAAATATAATCACTCTTAGGAGACTGTCCAGCTCCTTCAAAATAAATATTCTTCCAAGCATTGTGATCTCTTCAATTTAATATCAGAAGGAAAATCTGTTAGGTTCTCGTGGTTACTCTGAAATAGTTTCTAGGGAAAATATTCAAATGGAGCCTGACACAACTACTGACTGGTTTGGGGAAAGATAAAATGCATTTTCCTCCAGGGAGAAATATTGATATTGACTTTTCTTCGGTCAATATTTCCCTTCTGGAGAGTTTCATTTGCTTGCCAGACCTTTGAGGCTGGACCAGTTCCTGCTTCACGTAAAAGCAGCCGAAAACAGCCTGCTTCCCTTGAACTGGAGAAGGCAGCTGCTTCTTTTTCAACTTTTCATACATGGAACTATTTGGAAATAAAGAGGAAGCCACTCAAGTGATAATTCAGCGCTTTTTTTCTCATTCAAAACCAATGTACATTTCTTCCAAATGACTCCATCTCTGGAGTCTGGGTTGCCCAGACCCAGAGGGTTTCCTGGGAGACAAGACTCAGTTTGCAAGCCAAGAATATCCTGGGCAAAGGAAGACAAGTTGGTCACTCCACATGTGAGGTGCTTTCTACCAAGTCAAAAAAACGTTTTGTCCCCTTCTTCTATGGGATGATGAAATATCTTAGAAATCTGAAATTCTACAAGGTTGAAAAGAACAGGAAATGACTGATGCAACTGAAAACCTCAAATTTCTTTAGGAAATAGGTAAAGAGAGCTCATGATTGTCTATCTTTACTCTGTGAAACTGAGTGGCAACTAGATTACAGTCTGTTTCAAAGTGGATCTGCCAACCAGCTGATCAAACACTTGCCTTCTGCAGCCCTGTGATAGGCAGATATGTCATTCAGCAATTAAACCAACAGTTATTCTGACTCCGGTTTTAGAGTTACTATTACATGAAACACCACTCACACATACACACACACACACACACACACACCTTTATACCCCAAAAAACTTTCAGACCACGGTTTGAATAAAATAACCACAATGCAGAGAGCTTCCTGTTCCTTTTGCTGGGTTGTTATGACTGCAAAAATAGAGTGAGATTTTAAAAGCAAAAGTTCATTTTAAATTGTCCATATTTTTCAAAGCATTGCAGTGAGGAAAGATGTCCACATGTCACCTGTCTTATTGTCCATTACCTCACGACTGACTTTCTGCCACTCACTATTCTTGCCCACCTGTCAGGCTGCCCTAGAAACCTTGACAAGCAGGAGGGGGAACTGCAAGTAGAAGTAAGAAAGTTTTCTGTCGTGGAAATAGATAGCGATCTCCTATCACCTTCAAGACACACTGTGCCTTTGATGGGGAAGACACATGAATTCTTTCATGACAAGAGAGGCTGTGCAATGATTCCCTCGTATTTCAGAGCAGAATGGTGGCGAAATGGCTATGATGAGAAAGGCAAACATAAATGTTTTTAGATTGCGAAATCGTTCCAGTCCATCCAGTTTGTCAATTGCACATCGATGAATCAGGGAGGACTTTGCCTCAAACTTTCTCACCCTTCTTTGGGGGTTACTGGATGTACAAGAGGTGAAATTTACCCTAACTTCCTGTGAACCGACTGCACTTCAGGCTTAATTCTCTGCACGGTGCTTCTTGTGCTATTTGCTGCTTGCAGGCAACTGATGCTGCAACCCTGCAGAGAAAGCGCACACAGGTGGGACAGCAGTAAAATGTCCAGGTTAAACTGCACATGTACGGGCTGGTGGACCACAGACAGGTCTTCGGACATCGTGACGGGCTCTGGATGACATCTGGTTCTGGGTGGTGGGGGCAGGTGCTCTTCTGCAGACCAAGGAGTTTCATTGAGAAAATACAAGCACCACGGTGAGGACACGGGAGGAAATGACCTTGGTCTGTGTTCTAGCCTAAACAGCACTTTATGTACAATGGTTTTCTCATAATTCACAAGGTTTTAATGATGAATGACTAATCAAAATAACAACAAATATTAACAAATGTAAAATCCAAATGTAAAATCTAAATATGGACATAGTGCTGTTCGATGCAATGGACTTCCCCTCTCTGATAGTGAAATTTCTCTTGGGACATTCCATTTTTTGAGGAAAACCCCTTTCTCCATCCAGCCCTCTAGCAGACATGTTACATGTCCTCAGAGCTAACTGGATTTCTTTGACACACAAAAGAGTGAATTAACAAATAAATAAAAACTAACCAACACGAAGCTACTCACTAGGCAAGAACTCTAAGGACACATTCAAATGGGGGTTTGGTCCTCTAAGGAGGGCCAGAATTGCCTAACCGTTTCTCAGAGTCAGGTCTCCCTTGTCAAATCCCCTTTGGTGTTTGCCTCTGGGCTGCCCCTTGCCCCTGCAGGCATTTAAAGAAGCAGAAGTGGTCCCCCGGAGGGGGCTGGCCATGCAGGTATGGTAAAGGCTGGTGAACGGGAGCCTCCTGCCAGGGACACTGAGGGAACACGGCGCTCTCGACTGACTGCACCTGTGGTCCACTTGGAATATAGTTTCACTGAGATTTAGAGGCCATGAATATTGTCCTATGCACCCAGTGGGCATCTGGAAAGGGCTTCTAGGTGTGTCTCTTTGTGCCCAAGTGAGTTAAGGTGAGGTGAGTGCCACATATCCTATATCAAGCCTGTCACACAACAGGTGGGAAAGACAGGCTGCTGAGTCGAAAAAGATACCAGTTGTTCACATTTTCAGTAGCTGGGATCTTCAACCATCAAAAGTTGCCTGTGTTTTAGTTTTATAAATACATCACCAGATTTAAAGGACCTGTTTGTTATCTCAAGTAGACTTTCTTGGCGGGATAGGGAAGTCCATGGGTCAACTGAAACCATTCCAGACAAGGGAAAGAACTGCCACATTTGCAGTGTGCATATTCCCAAACCAGGAATGGGCTCTTAACCAGAGCTTGAAGAACAGTGTGGTATCAAGGACAGAGCTACAGAAAGTTTTGGGCTTGGGCCTCCCTGGTGGCCTAAGGGATGAGTCTCAGTGCTATCACCTACAGCCTAGGTCCTATCCCCAGCCAGGGAGGTGACCCACATGGCGCAGCAGACCTCTCCTGACATGCCTGCTGCTCCCCTCACAGTGCATTTCAGTGGACTCACCTGTTCTGCTCCCCACTCTGTCTCTGGTGTATCCTCTCACCCCCGCACCTCTGGCCTACATGCCAGTTCTTGTACACACACACAACAAAAAAAAAAAAGAAAGAAAGAAAGAAAGAAAGAAAGAAAGAAAGAAAGAAAGAAAGAAAGAAAGAAAGAAAAGAAAGTCCTGGGCACTGCCAACTATAGCCATTGTGCTCTGCATCGATTTCAAAACAAAGGCCAAAGGCGCTGTGGTCACTCCTAGATCACAGAGTCATCCCACATGAGAACTGCACTGCCCAAGGAAAGGAAAGGTTCCTTATGAAAGGGTGAATTATGTGAACCTCATAAATGCAACAACCTCCCTGCTATTTTCTACCCTTAGGCAACAAGTACCTTAAAGTTGCCACATACTAGGAACTATTTTAGGTGCTAGAGACAGAGATTGGTGACATTAGGTGCCTGCCCACATGAAGCTTCTGATTTTGCAAACTGGGCATCCTGACATGACTGACAACAGGCTGACAATAGTGTCACCTTCCACCCAAATTTTAGGAACTCGGGCCTTGTCTTATTTTACCCTCTGCCTGATACAATTCCTTTACTTCCTCCAAGACCATCAATAGCCTGGTGTCTCCATGCTCCCAGGAATTCCGCACACTCACAGACTTTCTTGACTCCCAACTCCAGGCTTATAATCAACCCTGCATTTCCCTCCTCCCAGATTCACTAACCTTCCCTCGGCCCTGCTCACGTACCTGGATATCCATTTCTGACCCTCTAGCCTCAAGATGCCTGTGGTTTGAGATCTGAATTCCCCAAGCCTCTTAGTGGAAGGAAGAAAACCAATTTTCTAAGTAGAAGAGTTTGGAGAGCTGGGATTTGGTCTTTTAAAGGCTGATAAACAACATGATAAACAACAGGGGACTGTCCTACAGCCAGATTGTTCTGCATGCCCCCGAACTATTCCCTGGGTATTCTTTTTCTGGAAAGTTCTAGAGAAATAAGAGAAAATGTTTTGTGCTTTTGCTTTGATAGTTCTAAATTCCTTCTTTTTTCTTCTTTCCATAATTCATTGGGTTCTGCCTTTCTTTGACTTTCAGTCATGCTTTGACTAGATTAACTCTTCATTTTCAGTTCTTGCTCTTCGTTTGTTTTATTTGATAGTGTAGTTTAATATAGGAGAAGACTAACATTAACTATTAGTGTAGATTTAACTGGAGAGAGAGAGAGAGAGAGAGAGAGAGAGAGAGAGAGAGAGAGAGAGAGAGAGAGAAAGAGAGAGAGAAAGAGAGAGGGAGGGAGAAATTTCACCCCTAAAGAGCTCATCTTCATAGTCCATCATACAGAATAGAGTGGCAGAAGTACATTTTGCTCTTAGGAGTGCAGACAGTTTTGACTGTCAGAACGGAGAGGGAGCTACTTTTATGTAGTAGGAGAGACCAGCAATGCTACTGGACATACTGCAATGGACATGATAGCCAGTAACAACAAAAAATTATCCAGCCCCAAATGACAGCAGTACTGAAGTTGAGAAACTCTGGATTGCAGTTATATTCAAAAGGCCAAGGAAGATTACATAACTTCTCACTTGGGCAGACGTTTATCTCAATTCTCTAAAATTATCAGTAACACCCCAAATGATCTGGCTGATTCTTACGGTTGAGTGTATGTTGTGGGATTTTACACACCCTCACCTTAAGTTCAAAGTTATCGCTCACTAAATACTACACCACCAACTGGTTACTCTTAACCACAAGTGTGTGGATCTAGCTGACTGAAATGTGCAGACCATTCCTCATTCTGCACACTCAAACCTTGTTTGGGAATTGTTGACTGTGCTGTGTGCAAATTTTCACAGGATAAGGGCCAAAGGGAAAGTGGAAGTAAAAATCTTAACCAGAGTAAAATTCTATTAGGCTTACATTGTTTTAAAAATACTATGAGTGAAAACAATGCAGACGAATAGACTGATTCTACTTTAGATATGAAGCATGCCAGTTTTGGCTAGGTGTCTCCTTCCTTTCCTTCTTTCCATATAAGAGCCATACATAAGAAGGAAGGTAGAAAATTTGAAAATTTGGACATGGGCAGGTCAATTGCTCAGCATGAAAGCTGAACCTGAAAATCTCTGGGCTGTGTTATGAAAATGAAGAGATAACCAGAAAAGAGATTTCAAGATATGACAAACTGATATTATTTGTGCTGATGGCAAGAGGTAAGGCTAGGTTCTCTTTTGGATAACTCTCCCCTATACATACACACAGTCAAAATCTGACTTTCCTGATTTCTGTTATTAATGGTTTGCTCTTTTCCCATTTAAACAAAAGGAAAGATGTGAGAATTTGAAATGAGTTCTGGGCACGTGGATCTTGTTGGGCCAGGGTGTTGATTTATCCTGTTAGGAGATGGCCATGGAAGGTTCTGAATGTTGGAGAGAGTGTGGAGACATAATCTAAGCTACAGAAATAAATTCGTAAGAAATCAGTAAGAGAAAGGAAAGATTCCAAATGGGTGACAAAAGGAAAACTAGCCATGGACCTGTTATTCATGGGCCAGTACCAATTTAGGGACTGGGCTGTGTTCTCAAAAGTTCATCTGACTTCTGGAAGCAACTGCATGAGTGGAGCAGAGGAAAATCAGAGTCTTATCTTTGCTGGAGAGAATCTTCACAAATTCACGGCTCAATGCTCTCATTTTAAGGAAGAAAAAATAGGTTCAGAGAAGTCAATCATCTTGACAGAAGTTGCAATTTCTCAGCAGTCCACTAACCATGCTATACTGTCTCTAAGCAGAAAGGCAGTGAAAATAATGATGGTTAGGAGTAGAGGAATGGGAGGGATGCTGTCCAGGTCATGGGCAGGCAGGAAAGAGAAGAATGAGTAAAGTGATAGGGAAAGAACCCTGCCGAAGCACCAAAAAGGGCACTGGGTGGTGGTCTGGGTTCCATTCTACTTTCTGAAGTGTAACAATAGTGTGATCCTTGCATAGGAGGTGCTCCCTTCATTTTGGATTCTAGCAGCTATTATTGCCCAAAGGATATGGAGTACAAGGGTACAAATGATTACAGGTGAAGTCTGAATCTTCTTTTCAAAAAGTCAGCATCCTTAGAACTTCATCACTATTTTTCAGCCCTCCAAGAATTAATTTATTCAACAAATATTGACTGAACTCCTATGTGGTGTGACATACTGTGCCAAGCCATGTGACTAAAGTAGCGAACAAGACTGGCAAGGTCCTTTTCTTCTATAGGTTGCTGTTTAGTGAGACAGATAAAAAGTAAACAAATAAAAATAATAACGTCCAATCAGGTTGACCAAAGAATACAATCGTGATTGGAAGATCTACTTGTGGTTGGGGGTCAGGAAAAGCCTCTTTAAGGAGCTGATATTTGACTTGAGACTTCAAAGACAAGAGCCAGTCAAGCATAGAGCCAGAAGTAGAGGTGTCTGGGTAAAGAGCACAGCGTGCACAAAGGCTCATGCGCAGGATGGAGTGTGGCAAAATTTAGGAACACACAGAAAGTCAGTGTGGCTGGAACTTGGTGAGCAGAGAGCAGCAGATGAAATGAGGTCACGAGGTAAGCCTGGCTCTAGCAGACTGATGCACACTTCACTCAACAAATATACATTAAGCACCTACTATGTGCAGGGCATTGCTGAGGGTATCAAAATCCCAGTTCAAGGATACTGTGCCTAGGAAAGAAATTCAGTGTTTAGTAAGGGTGACAGAATACTCCCCAAACAATTCTGCTATAGATTAGAATGTGTTCCACTCCAGTAAGAATCATAATGCAGACATTACTATGTTGTTTAGCAAGGTTAGGGGCTTTCCAGAAGTAACTATATCAATACAAATATGCACCTACTAGAACCAGTTTATATTCTGAAGAAGGGGGTCACACCAGACAGAGGTCCAAGCCACAATATGAGGTCTGAGATCTGGCCATCTGCTCCCCGAGGGTAGGGAGGTCACATCGGCTCAGAGATGAGTCACCAAGCCCACCTTTCCCCAATGGGTGAGCCTTCTCGGCCTCGTGGGTGGGGCACGGCCATAGAAATCCCCCCAACTGGCCTAAATCTGTCGCACTCAGAAAACCCGCGCAAGAGCCGCGAAGAGCAAGGCTGGCTTAGCACCTGATTCATCGAGGCAGTCAAGGCAAGGGTGGCGACTGCCGGTAACAGGCCCTGCCCCTCCCCATCCCCCAGTCGCCGGAGGGGATAGGGCCTGAGCAAGCTGTGATGTCCCGGAGCCCCGCAGCCCGCCCGCGGGGCGCGGCCGCAGAGTCTGGGCGGTGCTTCGCGACCACCCGGCCCCTCCCGCGGGGTCCGGGAACCCGCTTCCGCGCGCATGCGCTCTAGGCCGCAGCCGGCAGCCGGGAGCCGCGGTCCCCGTGACTCCCCGGTCCGCTGCGCAGGACCCTGACTCTTCTGCCGCTGCAGTTGGCCCCCAAGGGCCTGGTCCCCGTGATTCCCACGTATCTAGGGAGCCGTGGTGATTGCAGGCGGGCCGATCGGGGCCGATCGCGGGCGCGGCCGCCCCGAGCCCGACTACAAGTCCCAGGGAGCCGGCCAGGGAAGGGCGCGGGCTCTCCGGGGCGGGTGCCGCAGCCTGAGACCATTTCCCGGCAAGGGCACCGCGGTGCCTCTGCCCTGCTGGGCCGGGAAGTCCGCGACCGGCTAGCGGAAAGCCCGACGGCCTCTGCCGGGTCCCTGAAGTAAAGCGAAACGCCGGGACGTCCCAGATCAGTGTTGTTGTTTATACTGCGAGCCCGAAATTCCTCCCCAGCGCCTTCCTCCCCGCCCGCCCCACCTGCTCCTCCCTCTCCTGTTGTAACATGCACTAGTGAGCTGCGACCTCATTGCCAAGGTGCTAAGTGCTCGCATTCAGCCACCATGGGGAATGGGATGAACAAGGTAATGTGTCTTTTTCTCATTCGTGCTGTTTTGCCTTCACTTTTCAGCCTTCCCTCTGGCTGCTCCGGCCGGGCAGGGAAGGCCCTCACGGTAGCCCGGTCCTTACTCCCCCACTTGGCTCTCACCCTGGCGAGTTCCTCTGCGACTGAACCTGGGGTGGTGGTGGGAGGGAGGGGCTGCGTGTCTGGGGCACTGATCGTTATGTCTCTGTTTTTGAGGTGCCCCCCTCCACGCCCCTATTGGCTTCCGGGTAAGCAGACCCCCCGCCTGTCTGCCTGCCCTGCCAGCCGGGAGTTTTGTGGCTGAGAACAAGTCATGCCCTTTAAAAGCGTTGACACTTGTTCTGCCCAGACCTCAGCTGAGCTCAGAAGGTTGCGGTTTCTTCTTTCTCTCCCCTCCCCTTCACTGCCAAACTCGCCTCTCGAAGCTTCACCCACCCACATCATCAGTAAACTGGAATAGATAAGTGTCTTCTATTCTGTAATTTCCTCTTCCTCCCCAGATTTTTTTTTTTTTTCGTGTGCACAGATAAATTTTTCTTGTGGACAGAGAAGTTGACAGAAGCCTAAGTCTTAAGGTGTTTTTAAATACCTGGGGAAGGGAGGGGGCGAGAGAACAGATGCAAAGCTGACTTACCCTGGTTATGTTGCTTGTGCTACGACGACAACTTGTTAGGTGACTGCTTATGTTGATCATGCCTTCTAGAAAAATCTGTGTTACTCTCTTTTTGTTTCTGTCGTAGTCCTCCTTGGTTCTCCAGTTTGGCCAGACTCCCCCTTCCTAGTCTAGGGGGTAATCTGTGTCTTTACTGTCTGTGGAAGCTACTAAATTCCAGTTCTTGAAGTTGAGAATTGCCTGTGGTGTATTCCTGTCAGCTATGAGGTTTTGTGATCTGGTACTACCAGTTTAAAGGAGTCACAAAACTTCTTAAAAAAAAAAAAAACCCTCAGCAAAGACAATAGCTTTTTCACAGGTCTTTGAAATGGTCCTGGTTCAGAGATGAGTTTCTGGTCTTTCATCACTGTATTACGGTCACTCACTCACATCCCCACAAGCATTGAGCTTCCATATTCGGTGCCTATAACAATGGGCTTTCATTTTTTTTAGACTTGTCTCATCACTCGGGTTAGCAAGGGTTTGGTTCTTTAAGCTGGAGAATTAGACGTAGGGTAGGCAATATTAGGAGTCAAGGTAGGGAAGGAAAAGTGCCATCCTGTGTGCCCATCTTGTGGCAAGAAGACTCCAGGAGCACAGGTTCTCCATGTGGCTGCGGAGACAGGTCTAAAGGAGAAGTCCTGGCATCCTAGGTGGCTTTTTAGGCTTCTATTTACCTCTTTCTTGCGAGGCAGCCAGGTGCAGGGCAGGTAGGGTGGTGGGGGTCCAGGAGGCTGGCAGGCCTCCTAGCCCCCAACAAATCTTCACCTTCTCGGGGCTCTCAGGTGTCGTCTTGGGGTCTCGCTGCTGCCACATGTGCCGCATGCTCTGCCCGCTGCTGTTGCACTCTTCTTCCTCGTGCTCGCTCGTCTCTGCCTCGTGCACGTGCACATACACGTCACGCTACGCCATCCTACGTCACGCCATACCCCGCCCTTCTTCAGGCGCCAACCATCAGGCACTCGCAGTCCTGCAGAGGCTCATCGCTGAGGGGGTAGGCGAAAATCCTGATAACTCTTCCTCCTACCCTACAGCCCGCTTAACTCCTTCCAATGCTCACCTGGTGTTTATTGTGTCCTGGAGATGCAGGTTATGAAAGAACTATTGTGTGTTTGGATCGGAACATCTGGTTCAAAATTATATTCTGTGTTTGTGTGTCTGTCTGTGTGTGGGTGTCTGTCTGTGTGTGGGTGTGTGTCTGTGTGTGTTGGGAGCAGAAGTTGCTTGTTGTTTTTGCTTTGGGACCATTGGTCAAGTTGGGACACTATTTCTTTCTTGGATAAATACTTTCATTATGTCCCACTAGCCCAGGAATTCATCAGCATCCTGAGTCTTCTCCTTTTAAAATGAAAACAGAAGAATAAAGGTGCTCCCACAAGTTTATGGGTTCTGTTTGCCTTCCCATTAACTGTGGTCATCCTTCAGCTTTCCTTTGTCTTTTTTCCTGAAATTTTCCACTTGAGTTTTTCACTCTCCACTGCTTCCAGCATTTAACTTGTAGTTTTTATATAATTCGAAGAACATATTTAGTAATATCAATGAAGTTTAGGCTTTTCAGCAAAAGCAGTACTATACATAGCATGATTTTTACCTTTCAACAGAAATAATGACTTTCTTGACCATGTCAGTATCATAACCATCCTGTACTGTAAACAGAGCCACTATCCCCCCTTGTAGAGAAGGAGAAACATACATACAGACAAATTTACAAACTTCATGAATTCTACAAACGTTTGTTGTGTACTTACTATTAGCCAGGTGCCGTGCTAGTTGAGGAAGTGGAGGTTACAGTGGTACATGACACCGAACCTTCAGTATAGATCATTATTTGTGAGCTGTGTATACAAGCTAAATCTTCCAGTAGTCCCATTAAAACTTGGTGACATTGATTTTAATGTAAATAATAATATATTTTATTTAGCAGATATATTTAGAAGATTGTCATTGCATCATGTAACCACTATATAAATGGTTAACTTTTGCGTACAAAATTTTCAAATTCTGGTTTGTATTTTATAATCTCATCTCACTTGGCACTAGTCACATTTTGAGTACTCAAAAGCAGTTGTGGCTAATGGATACTATATTGCACAACACAGGTGTGTGTGTGTAGAGAGAGAGAGAGAGAGGGAGAGAGGACACAGTGTAGGATAAGACAAGCAATTTTTTTAAAATATGTATTTTTATTGTTATTTATATCTTTTACATTTTGTATTCCCCTTGGGTAACCCACCACCAATTCACTCGTGATCCATCTCCGTGGTCCCTTTTGTTCTTTTCTACTCCATTTTGTGCCCTTATCCTCCCCCTCACCCCACACCCCCAAGTGTCTCTCTCCTATTTGGTTTCCCTATAGTACTGTTATAAGTGAAACCATTCGATATTTTTCTCTTTCTTTCTGGCTTGTTTCGCCGAGTATGATCCCCTCTAATTCCATCCATGTCGCTGCAAATTGCATGTGTTTATCTTCTTTGAATGCTGAATAGTATTCCATTGTGTATATGTACCACATCTCCTTGATCCAGTCATCTATTTTTGGACATATGGGTTGCTTCCATACCTTTGCTATTGTGAACGGTGCCGCAATGAACATACGGGTGCATGTATCCTTTCGGATTAGTGTTTTTGTGTCCTTTGGGTAAATTCCCAAAAGTGGTATTGCTGGGTCATATGGAAGCTCCATGTTTAGCAGTCTGAGGAATCGCCATACAGCTTTCCATAGTGGTTGGACCAGTTCACGTTCCCACCAGCAGTGTAGAAGAGTTCCTTTTTCTCCACATCCTTTCCAGCATTTGTTGTTGCCTATATTTTTAATGTGTGCCATCCTCACAGGTGTGAGGTGGTATCTCATAGTGGATTTGATTTGTATTTCCTTGATTGTAAGTGATGTTGAGCATTTTTTCATGTATCTGTTGGCAACTAATCTTTGACAAAGGAGCAAAGAAAATGCAGTAGAACAAGGACAGTCTATTCAATAAATGGTGCTGGGAAAAAATTTGGACAGCCACATGCAAAAAAATGAAGCTAGACTACTGCCTCACACCCTGCACAAAAACCAATTCAAAATGGATAAAAGACCTAGACGTAAGGCCTGAAACCATAAAATTTATAGAAGAAAATATAGGCAAAACTCTACACGACATACATCTCAGCAAAATCTTTAACGACACATCTCCCAAAGTGAAGGAAGTGAAGGACAAGATAAACAGATGGGATTACATCAAAATAAAAAGCTTCTGTACAGCAAAAGAGACATTAATGAAAACAAACAGACACCTTACCAACTGGGAAAAGATCTTTGCACACAATACATCTGATAAAGGACTGATAACAAATATTTACAAGGAACTCACACAACTCAACAAAAACAAAGCTAACAATACAGTCAAAAAATGGGCAGAAGAGCTAAAAAGGCACTTCTCCAAAGGAGAAAAGCAAAAGGCAGGCAATTTTAAGAGAATGAGGTAAGTAGTTGTGATAAGAGGAATTTAAGAAAAGCAGGGAAAAGATCCTGCTGCAGTGAAAATGTTCGAAATCAGAAAGAATTAGTTGCCCAAACTTACAAGGTTAGTTAGTGACCACGTAGATTGCTGGAAGTTGGAAATTAAAAACCTTAACTAGAATTTTTTCACGTATATTGTGTGACTTGGAACTGGGTTTTATATCTTTCTTATATGTGAAAAAAAAGAATGGTTGATTTGTACCATCAGTGGGATTATTATTAGGCACTAACTATGAAAAAGCTTTTCTGTAAATAAAAAAAAAATATTCCAGATTCCCCAAAAAACAAAAACTTAAGTTGTGCTGTGTGTGTGCCATGAGGTAACTGCTTTCCAGTCATCTTTGGTAAAAGAAAATTTATGCAGATTTTGTTCTGACTGCTTTGAATACAGCAGTTTTTATTTATATGCATGTTCTCATGGAAGACGTTCTCATATGGTTCACTCTGTTGTGTGGCACAATATCCTGCCATCTCAGCTATGTTATACCCAGCATGTTAGGTAATAATGTAAGGGAAATAGACTTGGATTCTGGCCAATCTAAGATGAGGAGGAAAGAGAACACAGTGCTTGTGATCTGTTCATTTTTGAACCTCCTACCATGTTATCTATTCATGAAACCTGAGCCTCATTATAGCCCTAGGACGTCAGTCTTATCCTCATTGCACAGGCTGGGAAATGGGAGACTTGGAGAGCTTAAGTAGCACAATGAAGGTTCTAGTGCTAGGGAGTGGCAGAATTGGGTCTGGAACCCAGTCCCTTCTGATATTGAAGACAGTAGAAGTCTACCCCTTGAATTTTAAAGATGCTGAAAAAAAAATCTGAAAAAACTTCCCAGAGTTAGAATTAACTGCAAAATAAGGAAAGCACCATTCTGTCTGCCTTCATTTTTCATATTGATAAGAAAGAGAGGAAGGCAGGAAACTGAAATTCTCCTTTCCTTGTTCTTTGCGCAGTTCCCCAATAGATCTTATAAACTGCTCAAAATTATAATCATCAATGAGCCTTGGTGTGCCAGGGCCTGTTTTGAGATTTGACCACATAAAATTACTCGTCTTATCCTCATCACAACCCCTTGCACTAGGTTCTGTTAGTTTCAGTCCCATTTGGCAGATACTGTGCAGAAGCTAAGTGACCTGTTCAAAGACTCCAGCTGGTGAATGGCAGAGGTGGGACTCAGCCTCAGGTGGTCTGATTCAGAGCCACAATACAGAAGTGCCTCTTGAGGCAGCTACACCTCAGTCTAATAAATGTCTCTAGTAGGTTTAGGATTAGGCTAGCCAGGCTATTGCATGCAAATGTCATGTTTCAGTGGGTCTTTGAAAACTCCTAGTTGACTCAAAGTTTTCTCAAGGGTCTGAACCCTCAAATCTTTGGAGGATGACCTATATAGAAAATGCTTATCCTCGTTGTCATCTTATTAATCTTTACTATAATACCCACATCAGAAATAAAAATATAATCTCTCCTCCAGACAAACACTGTCAGAGAAATCTGCCTCAAATGTTTCTCCATGTGCCTCTTTTCATCTCCATCAACCTGAACAAATGACCTTATCATTCTAGGGGAGGATGTGAGGACCCTCTGGCTCTTGTATCTTTCCCCCACTCACTGTCAGAGTTGGTTCAATCCATCCAATATCCAACTGCCCAGTCTGGTGGTCTCTACTTTCCTTGCTGTTCTGCATCCTCCAAAAGCATCCTGCTTTTGAAATGGATTCTGACCCAGTATTTCATGAAAAACTTTCTCACAGCACAGGAGGCAAACATTTCCACTGGATGCCCACCATTCTGAAAGAAAGGGGGTTGGGTCTATCAGGAAGCCTGCTTGGAGCCAGGGGAGGGGTAAGGGGTGGGGGGTCCCTGCCACTCCACTGCTTCCTGGCTGTAACCTTGAACAAGTCACCTAATGTTGCTGAGCTTCAAGTGCTTTATCTTTCTGGACTAGCAGGTGCTGATTTCCTCTTCTCATCTCCTGATTTGCTCTAAAATGAGTCTAATGCACCTTCCCCGATATTGACCCAGCCTCTTGGGAGAAAATAAGAATTTATTAGGAATCACTCTTGCAAACTGTAAAGTACAAATATTCACCACTGCTAGTGTTCTTGGCTGTGCCCTCTCAGTGGCCACTGTGATGACATGTGCTCGTGTATGGCTGACAGCTGTTGCAGGATGGCAACTTTATCCTGGGGAAGTTCAGGGGGTATAGTTGACAGTGGAGTATAGTTCAAGGTGAAAAGGGTGAGGGCCTCTGCCTCCTTGGGTATACACCAGTGTCCCTCACTCTGTCCCTGTGGACTGGCTCCTTCTTTGTTGCAGGGAGTCATCACATTTTGGGAGGACTAGCAACAGCCTCCACACAACTGGATGCCAATAGCACCCACCCCCATTGTGACAGATGTCCCTAGGCATTGCCAGGTGTCCTGTGGAGGTTGAAATCATGGGCCAGTAGGTCACGGCCCACTGACCTACAGTTCTCCATCTCAGGATCTCCTATGGCCTGTGTGATCTGGATCTTAACCAAGAGACTTGGAGAGCCATTTTAGTGTGGGAAGCGGCCCAAAGCCCAGGCATCTTGTCCTGCTAGACGCTGATGTCCCCACATGGCAGCCGCTGACGTGGCTGCCTGCCCCATTCATTCATCTGCCCGTTCACCAAATGATGTTATAACACCTGCTCTGTCCCTTGACTGCGGTGGATCCTATACTGGAAAATAAATGTGAAAGCCAAGAAGATCCCAACACCCAAGTTGGTCCCACGTAGCTTCCAGAGGGGCCCTGCTGGGGGTGCTGGATACACCCACCAGGAGTGGCCCAGCTGGGGACTAAAGGACAAACAACTCAGCTTGGCTGTCCCTGTCATCTCTGCACCCCCACCCCTGAATCACTGCAGCTCTATTTCATATGAAAAAACCAGTGCTAAAGGCAATGTTCTGAGGGCAGAAAAGAGTACTTGAAGATTCTCCCCTTTATAATGCAACCTGGTTAAGTCCATGACTAAATGGCTTTAAGAACGACAGTAACATTTAACCCTTCATGGAATCTACCAACATTTTTCTCACCTCATCCCTGGCTTTGAACCCCAGAAAGTCATCTCTCGCCTTGGGGGAAGTACATGACCTTGTACTGCAGCTTGAGCGGGAATGTTATCTCTTCCATCTGTCTGGGTGGTGTTCTGAGATTTCACAGCATCCTGAAGTACTAAGAGGAATGTTCAGAAAATAAACTCAAAATATTTCCTGCCTTAGAAGCAGTATTCTTTTGTGTTCAAGGCTGGTTTGTGGCTAAGAATTCCATGCTCTGCGTGTGCGTATGTGTGAGTGTTAGTATGGTGTGGGACTGAGGGTTACTGGTCACGAAGAGACATTACCATGGAGAACCCCATGGGTGGCCCTAAAGTATTTCTGCAGGAGTCAGACTTTTAACAGAAAACAAGAATCTATTTTGGCAGAGTTTCAGGGACTATCTTTCTCTGGGTTTGGCACTGTGCTTTATTATTCTTTATTCAATGATTATCTTTCCATATGACGGACTCCTCAGCAGGTTTTTGGGAAAGAGCAAGGAACAAGGCAGGCATGCCCCCTGCTTCAAAGTCAATAAAAATGTAAGCAAATAAAATAATGTTTAGTACTGATGTGTGCAATGAAGAAAACGAAGCAGGGTGATGTGACAGAAAGTCTGGGAGTTTGGTGTCCAGGAACCCCCTCTCTATTAGCGTCTTCTCCAGGGAGAACTAATAGACAAGGAGCCCACTGGATTGACCCAAAGAGGATTAGGAGCAATTCTGCATGTTTTCTCTTAGAGTCGTGGGATATTCCCAAGCTGCATATAGGAACTTTCCCCTTGATCTACCCAACAGGACTTGATGATTTCACCCCCGCTGTCTTCTTGCTTCTGAACCAAGTTCAGACTCCTGTAAATTCTCCCATCAGCCTTTTTGTCCCAAATGAACACTCTGCTCTTGCCTGGCTCCTTGATAAGCCATTTCTCTTCTGGAAAATTAGTTCATATTCTTTTTCTCTGTATTTAGGGATTCCTAGCGACAATAATCAAAAAGTCAATGGGTTTCATTTTTGAAGCTTTAATTTTAAGTAGTGTAGAAGTTCTAATAGTCATGGGATTTTTATTCTCCATGAAAACAAAGATGGAATGCCTCTCCCTGACAGTGGCTGGCCCTCCAGCCTTCCTTGACCTTGTTTTGTAATTCTGTATGGAAGAAAGTGCAGAAATTGGGATAGAGCAATTTGCTTTTTATTTCTATTATTGAAACTCTAGCTTAACCCTCTTGCTCTAGAAAAGGGAGTTAAAAGTTTACTGACATCTCTGCCTTTATTGTATATTTCTTAAAAGTATTGGAATGCATTCAAAATATGCAAATTGATTTTTAGAAAGTCATCGCCTTGATTTTAGGGAGTTTAGGCATCTGTGTTGCCAGCCCTGGCATCTCTTGGGGTGCTGCTGCTTCTGATACCTGTGTCACTGGCTCACTGGGTCACTGACCCCCTACGGAAATGGTGCAGGGCAAAAAGTGGTAAAGTTCCACCTGTCAGGTGTCGCTCAGCATTGCTTTTCATCTCTCCCCTTTTCTTGCTTTGCCTCTGCCCAGCCCCCCTATTCACACTGTCCATTGTTCATTCACTCATTGAAGAAACATTGAGTTGGGGAATCAAGGGAGAACCAATCGAGTGTGGAGACAACATAGTCACAGAGATGATGCAGGCAGCAGGAGGCACGCACTGGATGTCCGGATGCCCAGTCAGCCTGCAGATGTGCTCTTATTGCAACATTAAGGGTGCTTTTTAATGTAGTCAGCAGTATTTGAAAATGGGTTAGTGCCTCTTAAGCCTGGATGCTGGGATGTAGGGAGCCTGACCTGTGTCTCTCTGCATTGCACCTCCAGGAATGTGAGGAATATGCGAGGCTTGGGGCAGCCTGAATCTCCACGGTGTCTGCTGACATGTGGACTTTGAGTGGCCTGGTGATAACTACTTGGAGTCAGAGGCAACTTTGCATGTCCGAAGCAGGGGAAGGAATGAGTCTGGAGGTAGGGAGAGCCCTAGCTGGCGCAGTAGGCCAGGGGTGAGGCGCGCAGCTGCTGAATCGAGGTAATTTAGTTCCACCAGTTGCAAACAAGTTGTGGAGCTACTGAGAAGTAGAAGTATGTGCAAAGTGAGGCACGGTTGAGTCCAGAGGAGGGAGGTCTCTTCATCTGGGTGATCTCTAGCTGTTTCTGGAGGTGTCATTGGGGCTGCTCCTAGCAGGTGGGTAGGACTTTGCTAGTCTGGGACTTGCCTAGAGGTCTGTGTAGCTCATTTGCATGTGTGTGTTTTTTCTGGGTTGAAGATCTAAATCAGGGGCTGTGGTTATAAACAACAGAATCCAAATGTGGAGGCTTTGGGTAATAGGTCACGTGGCCAGAGGGCTTCAGAACGAGATTCAGGCCGCCCTACCAGGAGTACAACTGGGCCTCACCTTGGGGGAGCATGTCTGGGGCTGCCCAGGCTCCTGCTGCTGCTCCAGGGGCCCTAGCTCAGCCCCAGTCCTGCTGCCATGGGATGGGATGTAAGACCGGGTGCTCTGGGTTCTCACTGGCGCAGTGGCTGAGATCTGTCGCCCCATGTCACCTGTCTGCATCCCAGCAGCAAAGGCAAACGCAAGCCGACATCTGGTGCCTGCCCCTACTAGAGGAAGAGCTGCATTGTGTTTCCCACCAAGACCCCAAAGTTGGGGCGTGAGAGTCCCCCAAACTTAGGAAAGTACTTCAGAGGCTAGGAAACCAAGAAAATAAATTGTCTATTATAGGATTTATAATTTTGGGGTAGACCTAGGGGATAAAGGGCCCCAAACAGCGAGGACTGATTCTCTGGAGAGAGAATATGGGAGCAAAGAGAAGTGACAGCAAGAGGTGTTTAGGGCATAGACGTTACCTGACGTGCTGTGGAGATAAGAGAGCAGTGGGGGAACCCTTCACAGGTAGGAAGCTGGGTGAGATTTTCAGCTGAATTCCAGTTGTCTCCTTAATTTTCTTGAATGGGGTTTGCCACTGAACATTTTGATCAAGAGAGTGGCCCAGTAAGAACCTGACTTTAGAAAATTAACTTGTGGGGAGCTGAGGCGCCAACACTGGGGTGGTAGCCAGGGCCAAGGAGCAAGGTCTGCAACGGGACCCAACTCTCTGAGCAGGGGAGATGCTGTGGGGGGCTCCCACTTTTTCATCCTGGGTGACAGGAGACACAGAGAGGGGATAATGAGGGTGGGACGAGCATGGTTCGGCAGGGAATGGAGGTTGGACTGAGGCTGACATCCAAAGGTGGGTTTGGGAATCAAAGCCATGTTTCGAGAGCAGCATATTTCAGAGGTGACTGATCTCCTGCCCTTGTTTTGTTTTGTTTTTTTACAAACTGAGATGAACACCGTTGTTTATGTGTGCTAGAAAGGTAGCAGAAGTACACAGAAGAAAAGCACAATTGGACCATAAGCTTTTCTTCAAATAACCCCCCTTGGCTTTTGTAACGAAGTAAGTTCAAGTAGTGCGCGACTACAATGAGAACCTTCAAACCACACAGAAAAGTGCAAACAGAAATACAGGAGTGATGCTCTCCGGCCTCCCAAATCCCGGCCTCCCCTTCCCCGAGGTGAGCATGGGATGAAGACACTGTATGCCCTCCCTCGCTCCCCACCCCACGACTTTGCTGTTCCTTTGTTTTAATTATAGCCAAGAGTTTTATTTATTTGTTATCCAATAAAAATACCTCAATCTAATTCTTTCTTAAATGTCTTCGCGGCACTTCGTCTAGCGCCCGGGAAGCTCTCCGTGGCCGCCCATGTCCACTGTGCTGGACAACAGCCTCTGTCCTCACCCCATTCTACCTCGACTCCACTCCCTGGGGCTCCATCCCAGGGAGACTGGCTGTTTCTCCTGCTCCCCACCCACCCTCCCTTCGCTCCTAGCCCACTCCCTCTGGCCTGAGTGTCACTGCCACCTGTAAGTTCTCGGGGTTCCAGAGCAGTGGGACCACGTTTGTCTTCCCTGGGGAAGCAGTCTGTCACGCGCATCTGTGTCCTGAGTGCTCAGCAAGGAGCCCCCAAGTGCAGGGCGCTCACCTGCAGCCACTGCACGGCAGTCTGTCGCTCGCAGCCAACCAACACGCTCACACCTAGTGCATTACCACTGTCAACTGCATACATCCAGAGTCATCTGTGGTCAATGTTATAAAAGAAAGATTATTCTGACGCTTACTAAGGAAGGCAGGGAAGACTTTATTCAAGACTATTGCAATAGGGGAGAGAGACTACTGCAACTAAGAAATTGAACTCAACTCCCAGTACCTGGTAGGCAGGATGAGGGATAGGATGAAAAATTGTTTGGAAATTGATTAGATATCAAGGTTGGAGGAAGAGGAGCTTGATTGGATTTCAAAAGTGCAAACATTCTTAATAAACTGGCCTTTCAGGATTCTTTGCTAAGACTATCAGGCCAAGAAGAAGGAAGACTTGAAGGAGCCTGAGTGAAGTTTGTTCGAGGATAAATCCTCGTCACCATCAGCCATATGATGACTATGCCTGTTAGTATCTCATGTCACATTCTAACAAAGATAAGGGAGACCCTGGAGAATGGGAGATTCCACATGAAAGCCTCCTTGCAGGCAAGAACTGCCAGAAAGCATCAGTTTGGTCCATCTCCAAGATGAACTTGCATTGTTCTCGTGTTTTAAAACTGGACTGATGAAGTGTCTGCCCCACCCTTCCTCCCAGGAGACTCTCAGAGACTGATCATGTCAAGAAAGACCTGTCAAGTGTTTCAGCTCCTTGGCAGTGCAGGCTCATGCTTTCCTGTGAGGCCCCATCTCACATGTTCCTAATCGCAGAGCTAACCAGCCTGCCTCAGTGCCATGCCTGCAGCTCTGACCTAACTGACCTCTCTGTCCATGGGGCACTCTCTGAGCTACTTTTACCTCCCTGGGTGTTGATTCAAATTCAAGCGTGACCTGGTACACCCCTGTCCAGGCCACTTCCAGCTTTCACCTATTGTCCTGGGTAATTATTACTAGCACTTCTTCTCATGCATGTGTCCCGTTTGGTCACTGTATTCTATGACCTTTCAATTTGGCCCTCCCCTTCAGCCCACAGGCTGATCCTGGGCCTAGCACTGACGTGGCCACAATAGATCTCCCCGGCAGTGACACACACACACCTTCATTTTGGCAAAAGAGCTGGTTGTCAGGAAGATGCTTGAAGCCATGCATGAAGACACTACATCCTACTTTCTTGGTGGCAATGGCCTCACTACCCAACATGCATTGAGGCTGATAATACAGTTGGTTGGAGAGAATAAGGTTACTGCAGGCTGATGAGCAGTGAGGCAAGAGAAAGATTCAGATTTGCCTCCTTATCTAGGAAGGGGGAGGGGTTTGTATGCGTTTGGGGTGAAGGGTAAAGAAATTCATACTTAGCTAGAGCTCACTGGCCACTTCCAAGGTAGCCCATTCATGCAGAAATATGAAGAGACTTTGTCTGAAGATTATCAAAGTTTTAGATTTGTAGAGGTAGCCTCCTCCTCTGCAGCTACAGACTTGGGGCTCAGCTCAAGATTATCACACCCGTGCCTCTCAGGCTGGGTCATTGCTGATAAGCTTTTGTGCTCTGAAGTTTGTGGAAAAAAAGTCTCATAGAAAAGTTTGGATAAGTTTTGTGTGTGTGTCTGAGAACAACTGAACCCTTTAACCTTGGACTCAGCAGTGGATGAAAATAGGGAATGTGAGACTGACAGAGGTGCCAGGGGCTCAGGGCAGCGATGGCTGCCGGAGGCTGTTGTCAGGGCCCTCGGGTGTGCGGTGAAGTGTCCCCGAGACTGACCTGCCACATGCACTTGGAAATCACCTCGGGAGGTACAGCTTCCAGAGCGGCGTCCATATTTGATTCCAGGGTGTCTGTACAAAGTATCGGTCGGACAGGACTTCGCTCTGTATTTTGCAAAAAGGAAAGGGGTGTTACTTGTGAAAAATACAGCCCCCCTTCTCATCTCAGATCTAACGAGTCTCTCTGTACAGGGCCTGATTCTCAGGGCTTGTCTGGAAATCTGAATTTTTAACACTTTCTGCTGAGTCGGATGGGTTGAGAAATGGGCATTTAGAGCAAATGCATGTTCTTATAACAGTTCTCTATTGAACCGGATCATGGGCTGGGCCCTGGGACACTGAGAGCCAGGATGTGTTGCTTGTTGCCCAAAGAGCTTTCCAGGCCAGTGGATGGGGCAGACCTTTGTTAAGTGATGCCCCTGGGACAGCGTCAGTACACAGGGAGCACAGAGGGCCTTGGGAACTGAAGGCAGACTGGGGCTCAGGATAGACCATTCCAGGGTGTGACACGGAACTGGGGCCTGAGGAATGAAGAAAGCAGGGGTCCAGCTACCTGGCAGAGGGACCAGCCTGGGCAAAGGGTGCCCACAGCAGAGTGTGGGTTTGCTGAGCTGCCAGTGGAACCAGGGTGCAGTGAGGAAATGAGGAGTGGGAAGGGTGAAGGAGCTGCCAGAGATGCTGGGTTTGGGCTGCTCTCTCCCAATACAGGGAGCTCTGGGGTGTTTGAGTGAGTGAGGACCCGGGGATCTGGGAGGAACCATAGGGGAGCCTGGCCTTTAAGTTCCACGAGCTGACAGGCTCCAGCACGCAGTCGTTTGTGGGTGTTTCAGCTCATTTCCCAGGGGCGGCGGGTAGCTGAGAGCCCTGGAGACGAGGATGCCCACTGTCCATCCCGGAGGTGCTGGGAAGGGGTGTGGCAGGCGGCAGGCCTGGGTTGGTTCCCACGGTCCAGGTGAGGGCCTGGCCTCTGGGTGGAGAACTGTCTTGCCAGTCTGTGACGCTCACTCATGTCTCTGTCTCTCCCCTAGATCCTGCCTGGCCTTTACATCGGCAACTTCAAAGGTGAGGTTCTCCTTTTGTTGTTGTTATTGTGGTAAAACAGACATAACCGAAAATAGGCCCATTTAACCATTTTTAAGTTTTCAGTGGCATTACGTACACTCACGCTGCTGTGCAGCCATCACTACCATCCTCTCCAGAAGCTTTTATTCGTCCCCAACTGAAACTCTGTGCCCCTTTCAACACTAAATCCCTGTTCCCCTCTGCTCCCAGACCCTTGTAGCCAGCTTCCTGCCATCTCTCTCCATAGAATTTGACTACTCTAGGTTCCGCGTGCAAATGGAACCAACAAGATTTCTCTGACTTATTTCACTGAGCATCATATCCTCAAGGTTCATCCATGTTGTAGCTGTGGTAGAATAGCCTTCCCTTTTGAAGGTTGCATAGTACTCCACTGTATTTTTTTGCTGATCTATTTATCTGTTGATGGATATTTGAGTTGCTTCCACCAAGGTGTGCTCACTTTTTAAAAGGCCAGCTTTAGACTTCTCCTGCCTGAGTGAGTCAAGGTGTAGACTCAGTTTATACTGAGTGTGGCCTGGAAGTGGCCACAGTGTGAGCCCAGATGCCTTGCTGACCTCTCACCCTTGGGCCCCAACCCTTGGGTCAATGGCTAACAGTGGTGTGGGGCCAAACTGACATCTGCTCTTCACCATAACGCTGCATCCTTGCTGGAACATTATTATGCGCAAAAGAGAGCTAAAAGGCACATTTAGCCACCAGGTAATTCATCATCTCATTGCTTTTTTTTCCCTCAATAAATTAGTATAAATAAATCAATATATTTTTATCAGTGAACTTTAGGGAATTTTTTTTTAACCCTGGAGAGAGACTAAGTGGCAATTTCAGCTCTAGCAGATGATTCTCATCAGGTATGGATTTCCTCTTACACATTTTTCTAGGGCTTGTTCAATATTGATTGACCTGCTGTCAGCTCTGGTTTGTTTTTAGCTCTTCTGTCTCAAAAGGCTCCGTAGTCACAGAGGTGAGAAGAAGTGCTTGCAGCAGAGTGCACAGTGCCCATCAGGCTTTGCTTGTTTTCCAAGGAGGGATCCTGGTCCCATGTCCAGTGACAACTGAGTTTGTGTAAAAAAAAAAAAACAAAACAAAACACTGGTTCCCTTGCACTGGAGACGCAAGGGAGGGCCTGGCCTAGGAAACCTGCAGAAACAAGTCAGCCCTCACTGGGCTGGACAGCCGGGAATAGCAGCCAGGCTCCTCCCCACCCTGAACAAGTCAGAACTCACTCCCATTTGTTTTCCAGTTGTTAGTTCCATTTGCAAGTTCAGCCTCACAATGATTATGAAGAACAATTCATTCTTTATGATTTCTCTGCATAAGGTTTATTTCTTCTTTGTCCCCCTCTATACTGCTAATTGGCCTCAGAGAGAATCGAGCCCAGGGAGCTGACAGCTGCTAATTGCTACTAGAACATGTTAAAAATAGGACTGGAGTTCCTAAATTAGTAAGCTTTGTAGTTCTGAAAAAGCAGCTAGTGCTTTGTGGTAGGTTTCAAGGGGCACTGGATATGTTAGGGAGCAAAATGTCTTCAAGGGTTATTTACTGAGTTATTACTAACTGTTTTCATGGGAAAGGAGAGTATTTAAGTTTGAGGACAGAATTTAGGGTAAATTCTTAGAAGAAAAAATGGCTAGGGAAAAGATATGCAAATTAAAAATGGTACTCAATTCCAACACATTCAATATTTCTGCCAATAGTTTATGAGAACTTTATTCCTACTCATGGAGGGTTACTTTCCTTCAGAAGGATGTATGGTCCCAATTATGAAGAAATATTTCAAACTTGTTTTATACTGAAATCAATGCCTACTTTCTAACTCTTGAGTCACAGAATCCCTCACAGTTCTGGATTCTTGCTTTGTGGTTTCACCCATTGAAGAGTTTACGCCCCACACACCTCTCTCTGTTCAGATGGTCGATATGCGTCCTTGTCTTCAGTTACTCTGACATCAGTGTGTGGTCAGACTTCATTCACTCATTAATTCACCAAACATTTACTGAGTAATCGCCAGGTGTCAGGCTCATGTTAGATGCAGGAATGGTGGTGTGGTGAGTCCACAGGATGTGGAAGGAAGGGTCACATCCATGTAGTTCCTCAGATGTGTCCTGAGGGCCCGTGTGTGGTTGCTAAGCTGGGGTCCCATGTGGATGCATGTCCACTCCTCAAGGTTCAGCTTCAGGGGAGAAGGCAGGAGTCAGGGAGCACTTTGCAGAGTGGAGAGAAGCCATGAGGCTGTCCTCTCTCGAGACCCTTTACCCACAGCCCACGACCCTTGCCACGGATACGATCCGTGGCAAGACACCGATCACCTTGGATGCCCAGGGTGAAAGGATGATGGTGTCTGGAAAGTGAGCCCAGCTGTCATCTGCACGTTAGCATCTAAATTAGTCATTTTCTTCCCTGTTTAAATTACAGATGGTATATTCCTCCTGTAACGTAACATAACAACCATGTAGAAACGCATAAGGAAAATCAGTGGAGAAATCTTTAGACTTTCTGAAAGGCTGCTATTTTTCACGTACTATGTGTTGGCACTGCCACCCAGGCCTGGAATCTTGTGACCGTGGTCTCCTCCACCCCATTCTGAGTGGTCTCCTGTGCCATCTCTTTCTTCCTCTCCCCTTTCTTTCCTCACTTCCTCCCTCCTTTCCTGCCTTCCAGCGGGATCCTTTGCGTGTCACATAACTCTCTACAACTTCCTTTTATTTTCTTTTTAACTTTGCACTGATCACAAATGGTTTTCTGTCACTTGGTGATTTTCCAGTGAGAGAGGAACCCACCTACAGACCTAGCTTCTGGAGCGGTATCTGATGAGTGGCTCTGGGCAGAGGAGTAGGGCTGGCAGCTCACTGCCCAGAGCTGGGAGAGAGGCGGCCAGTGGAGTGCAAAGAGGCTCCTCCCTGGCTGGGGGAGGGATCAGGCGGGGGACCAGAGTGGGTGGAGGGGAGAGGGGGGGTCTCACTGCTTCCTCCCAACTTCGCACTTGCAAAAGCGGATGTCAGCTGACAGAGGAAGCCCTCATTGTTTGAATATGGCCACAAAGATCTAGAAAAGTGGGAAGCGAGCTCAAGCCCATGTGTGTGCCAGTGATGTACAGAAACACGTTCACGGCCTCCCCGTTTTGCTCTGTACCCAGGGTGGGCCCCCGTGGTTCGCTCCAGGCTGACCTGATGTCAACAAAAATTATTTGCTGCCTTCTAGAGTTGTACATTATTTTATATTATAATAACTTCTAGAGACATAAATTAGCAGCTCATGGGGTCAACCTTTCAGGGGGTCCATTTCCTAGCTGGGCTCAGGACCAAAATGAGGCATTTCCTACTGGTTCTCTTCACCAACTCTGACATTCATTGGTGCTGACTTAGGGAGGTTTTCCTGAGCCTCACTTTTCATTCCTGTAGAATGGGACAAAGGTCAAAGTATCTACCTCAAGGTTTGCTGGGGGGACTAAATGAGAGTAGCCGTTCTGTTGCCATCATTATTACCAACAGGATGAGGCCCCCCGGCTGTGTGGCAGGGCCTCTGACCCCGTCCCCTCTGAATGTGTCCAAAGACACTTGTTTCCCAGCTCTTGTTCCACCACCAGATGTTGGGCACGCAGCCCGACTCTCAACCCATGTTCACTAGTTCGAGAAGGCCAGCCGCAGAACAGACTGGAGTCTCCTACTTGACACTCAGCACATTCTCAACGTGGGAGACAAAAGTTGTTTGGGCAATGACTCAGAACATGGCTTGGGGTTCGAAGTAAGAGCAGAGCAAGTCGGGTCCCTTTGTAACGGAGACCTTCCTTCTCCCTTCCCCGTCTGTGCCATCCCGCTGCCCCAGCTCCTGCCAGTGTTTTTTGGTTAATTTTATTCAGAGGCAACTCAATCTGACTTTTTGGAATGCTTGCTTTTCTGGGGCCACCTTGGCATTTCTCACAATGTAGGACTGGTCACTACTGTTTATCTCCTGTCTCAGTATAAACACTAGACCACTGGTTCCCCTTTTAAGAAAGCACGTAGTTTGTCAGTTCACCCCCAGAGCCCAGCATCTTCTAGAAACCTACCTGTTGCTTCAGTGGTGGGTGGGCTCTTCCTCTGAGGCACACACTTGATGTCATGGGAGAGGCGCAGGATGAAGTGGTTGTTTCCAGTTCAGAGCCCCACTATGTGACGGTCGGCTCCTGTAGAAGCAGGGAGAAGGGAGCAAAAGGAGGCACGAATGGGCAAGAGTCAAGGCCCAAGGAGACAGATTGGCAGAGAAAAGAAAAGAACATGGTTAGCTGTTTATACCAAGGAAGGGTTGACTGTTCATTTGACCTAGTAATTCAGTTTATGTTGAATTTGGCTAAAAGTATTTTTTTTTAATTTTTTGTGTTTCCTGATTATAGCAGAAATGTGGACTCATTAGTAAAAATAAAGATTCAGATGTTATAAAAATAAGTTCATGAGAGTGAAGACTTCCTAAAAATCTCACATCCCAAGATATCCCTGGTCAACATCTGTGCCTCTAGATTTTTTTCTATGTGAATCCAAATCTATAATAGTTGTATTAATACTGGCTTGTCATATTTGTTGCTGCAAGTAGCTGTGAGTTGTTTTCTGACTTAGAAATGGCATTCACAGGCCTCTGTGGGCGCTCCCCCTCACTTGAGTGTGAAAGCTCCAGCTTCATCTTAATTACTTGTCTAAAACATGCATGCTGTTGGCAATTGGAAAAATCTTGCTGAGATTCTCTGGAGGTTGGCTGCCTGTGGCGATGGATCCTCGTGATGCCTAATTCACAGCTCACCAATATGGCATCTTGTATAATTTGGGAGTAGGTGGGGACAGAATTGAACCCCAGATGTGTGATGCAGGTGAGTTCAGTTCACATTTGACCTTGAAGCTTGAGGTGATTGCAATGACAAAGATTCTTATGATACAACCAACATTTTAATATTACATTTAAAGATTTCTCTTGACTCGAAAAGAAGTGCCAGCTTCTTGTTGGATGTTTAGAAAAATGTTTCTTAGTTTTCATCCCACCATGAAGGTTTATTAGAAATGCAGATTCCTCAGCCCTGCCATAATCCTTGAACTAAGTGGAAGAAATCTGTCTTTTTAACAAGCCCACTAGATAGTTCACAGGCATGCTGATCTTTTAGAACTATTCCTCTTGAATGCACACAAAAATCTATAAAGAAAAAAATGTAAACACTTGTCATTCCATCCCCGAAAAATTACCACTATTGGAGACAATTCCTTAGAGCAGTTCCCCTTCCTCCTGGCCTTCATCTCTCTCTCTCTCTCTCTCTCTCTCTCTCTCTTTGTGCGTGTGTGTGTGTGTGTGTGTGTGTTTACAAATTGAATCACTACTGCATTTATAGTTTGGTACCTTGTTTTGCCCTCGGCTTGACTGAGGCTTATCCTGAGCATCATCCCATAGAAACAAACATTTAACTTTCAGTCCATTTTCTCTGTATCATTTAAAAGCTCATGCCAGGCCAGGACAGGGCATCTGGAGAGCTGATCCCCTTATTGTTTGCTGGTTCTGTTTTGTAGATTAGTAGAAGGAGCGTTTGCTCAGTCTTTCTCCTACAGTTAGGGGTATTGGAAGGGAATGTGTTTTGGCATCTCTTTAGCTTCATAGACAGATAACTTAATAACCAACCAATAACTTATGGACAGTTCTTTATGAAATTTCCAGAAAATGTTCTATTTTTACCTTCACCCTAAACTGAATGTAGATGCTATAAACCACAGTCTGCGTCTGGCCCCATCAGTCCCAGCTTTTGACATCAGGGGAAAGAAGTCTCTGGCAGGTTCCCCTATTTTCTATAGGAGGGTTTCTCTTTATTTGATTTTAACTTAGATTGTGACAGGGTGGTCCCCTGGGAAAGGGGAAGTTCCAGGTTCCCTGCCCCAACCAAGGAAGGATGGAGCTGAGTGGGGAGAGGAGAAGCTGGAGAGGAGACTGGGGAAGGAAGGAGGCAGAATGGGGAGCCAGAAGGAGGCCTGGAGGAGGCACAGGGAGCAGAGACATGCGAAGAAGCTGCACTTGTTTCTTGGTCCTGGACTGGTTGAAATAGATGTGGGTGAGAGACTTGTGGGGAAGTTAACAATGGCAGCTCTTATCTTGATTTTGACTTTGTTCCTTCTGTCCCAGACATGCTGGGCCCCTTCTGCCCCTTTCCTATAGGTCCCCCCCCCCCCAAGAAGGTACCTTAGACTTGTGGCAGCCTTTTGGGCCTCAATGGCCCTGCTTTGGGCCAATCCTGTTTGGCTGGGTATTTACCCATGAGGGGATGGGTAACTTCGGGTGCTTGGTTTGGAAACTTTATTCTTCCCCTTTTCTGTACAGCACACTAATTGTATTAAAGTTCCTTTCCATTAAAGGCCTTATGCACTAGAGTATGTTTTGTCTTTTTTTTTTTAAGATTTATTTTTATTTTTGCATTCAAGCTGGGGTGCAGGCCAGAGGTGTGAGGTGGTGAGAGGGCTCACCAGAGACAGAGTGGGGAGCAAAACAGGCAGATCGACTGAAATACACTGCTGAGGGGAACAGGAGGGGAGGCAGGAGAGGTCTGCCCCACCACATGGGATTCTCCCCAGCCTCTCATCGAACTCTGCACCACCGCAGCTGCTGACAGCTCCACAGCGCTGAGTTTAACTGGTTGCGCCACCAGGGAGGCCCCAGTATGTTTTGTCTTGATGCAGGGGATGGCAGAACCTATTTAGAATGGGCAGGTTTGGGGTTCTGGGGTGCTCCACACCCTGCCTTGTAACAAGGTTACTAATCATTAAGAGGTAAAATTTTAAAATGTGCAAAGCATCTTTACTGTTATATGCACCATGTAAAAGACTGGCCTATGTGTCTACAACTTAACAAATGTCAACTGCAAAATGATCTCACAGATCACTTTGTTCATTTCCTTTAAACAGCAGCAATGATGACTACAGCATTTAATCATGTCAAAGACTTCCAAGTTTTTGATGACTGCTTTGTAGCAAAAGATGTACAACCAGAAGTAAACTTAGTTATCTGCCAAATATTTCAAAGCAAATGGCCTAAATTCCCTAGGTCTAGATTTTTCTGAGTACAGCCAATTATGAAGTTTCAAGAAACATGTGTGTTAGTGAATCAGGGTTTTGGGGGAGCAGGCTCCCAAAATCCAGGACCCCAGGACCTCAGACAGGCTTTTCCTCTGTTCTTGTTTTTGCTGAGGCAAGTTCACCATTGAGGCCGAAGTTACAGAAAAGCAAAGCATTTATTGATAGGCAGGTAGGATGGACCGGAAAGCTCTCCAAGTGGAGTGGGGTCCCAGGGACCACTGAAGTGGCAAGAAGCAGGTGCTTTTATGGGCACAGTGAGCAAGGAGCAGGGGTTTAGCTGTTGGGTGTCTCCATTTTGTGTCTCTTGCTGATTGGCTGGTCCTGCGGAGGTCTCCTAGGCTACCGAGGCCCACTGGGTTTCCCAGCTTACTTTTCCCAAACCAGCGTTGATCCCTTGCTGTTGTGCTGTTATGTTGATGTTCTGGACATTCCATTTTTAATTGAATGGGGCGGGGCACTCATTCAATTAAACAATTGTCTGCAATTGTTTCTCAATCAGGCTGATAAATGGACTTAGGGCTTGGGGCACCCTGTTCCCAACTTCCTCCCTCACTAGTGCATTTTCCTGGCTAAGCTTTGGGAGGAGTTCGCTTGCAGAGAATATTAAAATGTCCATCCTCTTTCTTCGCTGACAGATGCCAGAGACGCAGAGCAACTAAGCAAGAACAAGGTGACACACATCCTGTCTGTCCACGACAGTGCCAGGCCGATGTTGGAGGTAAGGCACTCAGTGCGCATGCGTGACTTCGCGCGTCCTGTGACTTCGCGTTTTCCGCAGGCACGCACCAGCCATTCATGAAGTCCACCGTGTCCTCTGCCCCCAGAGTGCTCGTGATTCAGGGCCCGTTGGTTGTTCGTGTGCTCAGACCATCTTCCTGCCCACACCTTGTCC